>JAOEGS010009836.1:71278-103057 GCA_025447755.1 Corythornis vintsioides | reverse complement strand
AGAGCAGGAGACTCCACAGCCTCTCTGGGCAGCCTGGGCCAGGCTCTGCCACCCTCACAGGGAACAAGTTTCTCCTCGTGTTGAGCTGGAACTTCCCATGTTTCACCTGCTGCCATCACCTCTTGTCCTGTCCCAGGGCATCACTTCCTTTCTGCTTGACCCCAACCCTTCAGCAGCTCCCCTCTCAGGCTGGTGAAGACCAGCATCGGTGCTGGGGGGGCTGCAGAAAACACATCCTGAAATGTGAAGCCTGTGTTTGGAGTGTGAGTTTGGGTGGCAGCAAACCCTTCCAGATTCTTTGTCCCTTCCATGGGAGGGTAAATCCTGTCATCTGTTTCCTGACAGCAGCTGCTCCTAGGGCTGCAATGAGCTCTGCAAACATCCCTGCACTCTCTCCTGTTTGGCATACCTGAGAAAAGCAGGCACTGCTTGGGGTGTTTGCAACCTGTTCCAGCAGCAGCTAGAACTGGGCTGCAGCAGCTGAGCACCAGAGAAAGTAGGTTGGGCAAAGCCTTTTTTGGGTCATTTTTACTATGCCTCCAAGGTCTCTCAACTTTATTCCTTTCTTCTCTTTAAGTAAACTTGTCCCAACAACTCTGGGAGGCATTTGTTTTGAAGTGAGTCTCAAACTTTCCCTTCTGCCAGCTTAAGGTGGTCTGGAAGTTCTGATTTATATTGAAATTCCCTCTCTTCTCTTAAAAAAAAAAAAAAAGAGCTGATTGTGGGAGCTTATGCATAAATATCTTGGAAACAAACTAGTGCATCACTCCTGAGCATGGCAGCTTGTGTGTGTTAGTTTGTCTCCGTGGAAAGGAACTAATTTTTGTTTTCTGGAAACACTTGTTTTTCAGTTGAAGTGAAAACAACACCAAATCCCAGCAGCATACAAAGGCAAAAACCTCCCCCCCTGAAATAATTCAATTACAAATAGGCTGTTTCCACCTCTCCCACTCTACCTCCACTTGCAATTTTCAGATTTCTTTTGCCAAGTTGCAGGGTTGATGAAAGTAGGGATTTCATCAAGGAAAAAATTCAGATGAAAGCTTTGGGACAGTTGGTTGTGACTGCAATGAAGAATTAAAGGAAAAAAAATAAATTACAAAAGTATAAAGTACAAATACACACATTCTGACTATACCTGTAGCTGCCTGCTCAGGCTGTCAATATTTCAGTTTAACTCTTTCTGGCATCTCATCTGAGCTGAGTGCTGGAGAAAACTGGAGTGACAGATGGATAGATTCTTCAGCAACCTATGAATGAAATAATAAAGCAAAATGGCATTTCTCCTTATGAAATTTCTTTGGTTCCACAGATGTCTCCTTAATGGGTCGATAATTTTCCTATTTTCTTGTAAACCAGTATTACTATTTAATTTGGGACACTGTCAAAGCCTAAAAAAGGAGTATGAGATGGCATTTGAAAGTAAATTACCTTGCTATTTGCTGCAATCTTATTTTTTTTGAACTATACCTATCTTCAGAGCAAGGCTCAAGAGACCACAGAGCTTCTCTGAAGAGTTATCCAGATAAATTTAACAAGGGAGGCATTTTCTTATCAATGATCACAACAAAAAAATCCATTTTTTTGTTGGCTGTGCAGTGTAGCTTTCAGGACTCAGTGAGCATATCCATGGAGAAATAGATGTAAATACCTGAAGCAGAAAGCTGAGAGCCTGTGGGCATCATATCTGCTTCAAAGCCAGCTCCAAGTGTCAACAATTCAGGTGCTGGAGCCAACTCAGTGTGGAACACCAGGCATCCAGCACTTGAATCCACACAACTCCTGGCTGTGTTTGAACCCCAGTGCAGAACTGGGTCCTGCATGCAAACTCTTCTCTCTACACCCTCCAGTTGCTAGAGCAGAGGCAGATTCCTGATGAATTTCCCTGTATTCAGCAGGTCTGGGGCTGGGTGAACATGGTTCCAGGCTCAAGAATCTTAGAAAATCATAGCAATCTTAAAAAAAACCCCATAATTTTCTCTAACACAAGAGGAGCCAAATGCCTGTCCTGTTTTCCTTAACCCATTGCAATATGCCCAGTGGCTTGTCCCCAACAGCTAGTTTCTATTTCTTTCCTTTCTACACTAATGTATAACAGCTTTGTAGTAGAAAAAAAAAATAAAATCATGTGTCTTGGACAGTCTGTTTTCTGCATGAATAAACACATCACATTGGTCTGTGCACAGTGGTGATGCAGTGAGAAAATTCATCATTCCACTGTTTGATGCTTTACTTCTCCACTGACTGGTTTGATATTTCCCTATGGTTTATGTAAAGAAGATACAACTGCTACTAATCTCTGGGGCTGCTGAAAAGGGGTTTTTATTTCATGTTTATGGCATGGAGATAGGATGATCTAGCTGCTTTTCTGAGCTTTGACTCTAAGAGTGGATGAGAGGCATCATCATTTGTATGGGTGGAAGCTAAGGACAGAGTTTGTCCCCAAGGGGCTCCTGAGGCTTGTTATGGAAACAGAGAGTATCTGAAGTGTAAATCCTTACAGCAGGAGAAAACAAGATGAGCATGATATGCAATGACAGTTTTGTATCAATTATGAAGCCATCTTAAGGTATACTTTAGCACTTGCTAGGTCATTTCTGCACTAATTAGGAAATATTTCAGCTTTTTTTTCAATAGGCCATAAAAGAGGTTGAAGAGGCAGATGATGCTACAACACAGTGGTATAGGAAAAGAGAGAAAAATGATAAATATGATAAAAAATTACTAAGAATCACCATGAGACTCTTATAATCCTTTAAAGGCTGACACAAAGCAGCCAGGTCCAGTGAAAATTGTTTGGTGTTCATGTCAGCGTTGTGCTTCTGGGCCACAGCACCAGATTGAAATATTTTTTGGATCATTCAGGTTCCCCGAGTCTCTGTTATTATTTTGGGAGGCTCTGGAAATAGAAATGTAAGAGTTGAACTAAGTGCAGTTGAGGTAAATTTAGTTTTCAAGTTCTACCTCTGCAAAGGACTCCCAAACAATTAATTAGTCTGCCTCCAAACAACATTTTCTTCACTTTAATTCATCCCCTGTTCCAGTCTTTCTACTTCTGACTTGTTGTATTGATCAAGTTTTAGCTATTTCATTGGAAATAGCTTTTTAACCTTCCTTGACCTAAAAGCTTTCCTTTCTTCTTGGCTTACAAGATAATTCTGCTTTACTGAGGTCTGTCTTTACTGCTGAACTTTGAATCAGAATTGGGTTTTACATTCTCATGTAAACCCATCTGACAGGATCATTGTTAAAATCTGGCCTGATTTTAACTTAATTTTTACTCACATTTTAATCATTTTGTATATGGAAGGTGAACACAATATATAATGGATTTTGCATTGACAAACTGACAATTATCTTAACCTTTTCTATGTTGTCCTTGTATAAAATGCAGACAAAGTATTTAAGTGGCAAACATGATCTGTATTGCCCATGGCATTACTCAGTAAGCCTGTTTAAAAAGAAGAAAAAATATTAAATATCAGATATGGTTGTTACTGCAACGCTGATGTATCATAGAAAGAGATACATTACTCATTTCCGTTGGAATTAAAAATCTAGGGAAGATCTTCTGTCCACATAAATTATCCTAGGTAAATATATTTACAAGATTGAGAGCGAGCTCATCTTTTTCCTCCCTGTAGGATGTTCTTCACATTCTAGTCATTCATTTGATATATTTGGTGACCTTTTCTACAGTACATCCTCAGCGTGAGAATAATCAAATGCTTTGTTTATATTTAAATAATCTGTTGTTCTTACAAGGTACATCCACTGATCTCAATAAGGTTGATAAAAAGCTTGTAGAAATCCATTCACTCAGCATCTGTTCCTCCTTCCTCCTCTCTTTTTAACGAAAGAAGCATTCACACCTCACAGAACAGGCATTAGAAAGCAAACAAACAAAAAATTACAAAAAAGCTTGAACCTGTTGCCTGAACACAACGTATTTTCTGAAGCTCCGTGGCAAATGAAATGCCTGTGATAAGATTTCTGACACTCCTGCCAGAAGTCATCCTTTGTTTGACAACTGAAGCGCGCGGCGCCGCGTGCCAGCAGCAGCTATTATTTCTCAGCCACCCTGGGTTGCAAAGTGCCGTGGCTCCTGAAAGATGTGCATGGATAAACGTTTACATCTGTTCCTAGCTGCAGTCCTTGCTCGTGTCTCTTTCAAACCAGCCCAGAACGGATCCTGAAGACTTCATCATGATGCTGAATTATTTCCTCCCTGACCGTCCCACTACCAGCGCGGTGGCGCCCGGGGAGATGTTGGTGCCATATGGGCTGAGGGATGCTTGGAGACACCTTGCTTTGTCTCCCTCTTAGCAAGAGCAGATAAAGCAGTCATTCCGTGATTCCAGGGCCTGACGGATGGCAGAATTTCACTGACAAGCAGTGAAGTGAGAGACAATAGAAACAGGAGCTGGAAAGGCTCCTTCTGCACCGTCAAGCACATGCGTGTGCTGCGTTGTCTCTGCACTCCCAAAGGTGGTGTGAAAAACCCAGTTAGCTTTCCCTGCCTCACTGTGGAAGGGTTCACTTGAGCTTAATTGCTGAGAGAGTTGGAAGCTTCTGGTATTATTCTTAGAACGTGTTTGTGGATTGTTTTGCTCACACGGTGAAGTTTTCACTGTGTATTTCTTACGTATGCATGTGTCGCTCTACGCTTTAGAGCAGTGCTGAGATTTTATTAGTTTCAATATATTTCTATCATTTTCATCTTTACTGCTTATATGGCTGAACATTAAACTGCTGGTATTATTCCAGCCCCAAGTTCAAGTTCATCTGTTTCTTCCTGAATGTTACTCTTAGAATTTGAATTTCTGCACTGATGATGTCTTAATTTTGTGTTATTTTCAACTTAGCCACTTACACTTTTTTTTACCATTTAAATGATGCTAGTAAATATAATAAATAGATCCATATAATGATCAGTAATGTCATAAGCTTGGAAATAACACACTTAAGGATGCTTGCCATTCCTTGAATTTCCCTCTGTTAAAGAACCATAGAATCATCAGGGTTGGAAGGGACCTTAAAGCTGATCCAGTTCCAACCCCTGCCCATGGCAGGGACACCTCCCACTAGAGCAGGGTGCTCAGAGCCCCATCCAGCCTGGTCTAGTAGCTCTGTGAGCAATGCTGCATCTCCCAACCCTATGCAACCCCAGCCTTCTCCACTGAGGAGCTGGCCAGCACAGTGTCTGGAGGGTTATTGTAGTTAGCAGAGCCCTCAGCTCAAAATGCAGAGGAAAATGTGCTTTGATCAGCTGAAGGCTTCGGCTGGTGCCTTGTGTGGACCATCTGCATCAGCTTGTTTTGTCTAAACAAATGGGCCTTCCAGGAGCTGAGGCTACAAATCATCTGGGTGCTTTACCCTCAGTTCTCAGTTGTCTTGCCCATCTGGATTTAATTTAGACTCATGAAATAAACTTTAAAAGGTTTCAGTGTAGCTGTCTCAAAAATTAGCCTCATGTTAGCCAGATAAATTTTGGAATAATGTTTGGAAAGAATAGTACCTGCAGCGTGCTATTTATAGTCTCCCTTGGAGCCACTATTGTGTAAAACATAATTAAAGACTTTCTAAAATGTGCAGTACAGCCTAGGTCAGGTAAATACATAATCAGGGAGTTATTAATGGAGCTGCAATTAATTAATATGCCTCCATCGCAGCCATTAAAGCTGATTAATGTTATGGCACACAAAGAGAATTTGTAGCTAACAAATCAATGACCCAGTAGGCCGTATTGTCTCCTTTGGAGCCATTACACTGTACCTTATGAAAGCCTCATTAGAGAGTTTTTAATTTACTGATCTTCAGAGCCAGTGGTCGTTAGCAGGCCTGGGCTGCTGATGCATGTGCATAGCAGGGGTGGGAGGCAGTACCTCATCAGGGGATAGATCTCCTCCCACTTCCACTGCTGTAAATCAAGGATGTCTCCATTGGAACCCGTGAATATACATAGCTTAGGAGGAGGGGGAAAGAAAAACCAAAAATCTATTCCATGGAGAGAGTTAAACCAGTAGAGATTTTTTTTTTTTAATCCTTCTTTATGATTAATCAAAAATTCATTGTCAGTGAACTAACTAAAAGATTTACTTTTTCATCTGGAAAGGGAACCACTTAGAACTCATAAATAGCTGCTATGGAGGCAGAGAAGGGCAGTAGAAAATATATTTTCATGTCATATATGTTCAGGTTTCATCTGAGGGGTCTGAATTTTCAGTATGCAGGTGCAGCATCCCTGGGATGTTTGTACTCCTGACTTGCTACACCTTCCTGGCCCTTATTCTTCCTAGGGATAGATATTATCTGGAAATTCACTGGCTATCTCTTATGAAGGATAACTTTAGCTGGTTTTCATTAACTTCAGTGCAGTTACACCTGAGATAATTTTATCCTAAGTGGTTTAATATGAAAAGAACATCCCCAGCTGCAATAACCAAGAGGCCTTTGAGAACAGAGCAGAACAAATATCTCAGATTTTGCTACCAGCTCCTCGTCTAAATTCACAAACACATTTGCTGTGGGAGGTCACTTGTCTGGAGTGCAGGAAGGGGATGGCTCTGGATACACAATTTGCTGGTGCTCACTTTGTTTGTAGTTTTTGGTTACACTGCAAACCCTTTCAGACTGCCCAAGATTTAGGAACCAGATTCTTGTTTCCTTTTTGAAGTGAGGATTATTTGACAGTCCTGCTCAGAAATGTAGATAAGAGTCCATTTAATTTACTTTTGGTGTATTATAGATGGTGTGCATGTTCTGCTTGGGACATTTATTTTTACAACAGACAGAGCTCAGAGCATTGCTAAGAAGCAGAGGATTTACTAGATATTGTGCAGCTTTTGTTACCCACCTCAGACTTGCTGTAGTCCTGGTTTTTACAAGAAGTTTGATTGATGTAGAATAAAAGAATCACAATATTAGTTTAGATTAGGGAAGCTAAATCCACCTTTTGAGCTAGCTCAGAGTCAAAAGGAAACTCCAACTTCACTGCTTTTCTTGCTCGAATAGAGAGTGCCAGTGATTTTGGGCTGTTATTTTAGAGGTCATTCCCTTAATTGTCAACAAGTGAGTGTTCATGTAAACACATATTTCAAGATGTATCTCAGATCCACAGAACTCCCATTATTTGAGAAACAGGTTTTCTGACAGTCCCCACGAGCTAGATTGTACTCCTGCAACAGAATTCATCTATTTCCTTCATTTACCTTTCTTTTTTTATTCCCATTATCCCCAGCTGAGCAGTGGAGTCTGCCTGATGAAAGAAACTCCCAGTATTTCAGTAGCTGGCCAAAAGCTTGTAGTCCAGCCAAAATTCACCCATAGCTCATTATGCTGGGACGAATAAACCTAGCAACCTGACAGTTATATTCTTTTTATATTATATTTTCCTGAGTGATATAAAAATCTGGGGTTTCTTCTTGCTCTGTCTCTAGACAAAATACTATTCTGTGTGAAATGAGAAACAGAGACCTGAAGTTAACTGATGGAAAGTAATGTAAGAGGAAAGGCAGAATAACAGTGATAATAATGAAGAGAAGAAAAAGCAGGTTTGAATATTATATCTTTTAGAACAAACTTGATTAAGGTAAAAATATCTAACTTAGGTCATTTCAAATATAAAATGCTAGTAAACATGCAGCTTGATTAGCCCAGTGGCAGGACTACTATGAAGTAGTATTACTAAATATTACTAATAATAGCATTACTATTACTAGTATTTAGTAATATTACTAAAGTAATCCCTGATGCTTCATCTCCTGAATGAACTGTAAATATTTTCCAAGAGAGGAGTCTAATCTGGAGCAGCAGGTTGAATAATTGGAATTATCTGCCCATTTTAGTGAAGGAATCTTCCCATGTAGTGATGCCACAGCATGATGGACCCTCCCCCCAGAGCACAACTGCACCAGGCAGGTGGGTAGCTCTTGGCTGGAAGTCTCACCACCCCAGTTTGACCCAGAATTTCCCCACCCCTGGATTCAGAGAGCAGTCATCCAGCTGATGCAAATGCAAACATGGAATCAAGTCATTATTCTCTGTATTTAAGCTCCTTCCAGTATTGACCAACTGTAGCTGCATCTTCATCTCACCTGTTTCCTCCTGACAGGGCTGTAAAATCAGCTGTATTTTTTTTCCCTTTAGCACACTTCAGATAGAACAGCTAATAAATTCACTTCCTACAAGATGACTCATATTTTTAAAGTGTCAAAAATAATTTCACAGTCGTAATTACGGTACTTTGGCAATGTCAGACAAGCACAACACATGATTTATCCTAAATAGGAGCTGAAAGGCACTTAATTTTTGTTTTTACTAGGTCAAATTGGCCACTAGAAATTGAGGCGAAGTGAAGTTAGGTTTTTATAAGGACTACTGAACTGAAAAAACACATCAGATTCCCTTTTTAAATACCCTTTTTGACAGATGTACTAAGCTGGGATTGCATTTACTTGTAGAAATGCATGGCAGCTGGAGTGAAATTCCATTAAAAGGTGGTTTTCATTTGATTTTCTCATGATTCAAGCTTTCTTCATGACTAGGTCTGGATTCTTAGACTCCTTCTGGATGATGAAAGAGGCAGCAGGTGCCTTGACACCAGTCACATGCAGCAGGTGCTTTACTGGCCTCCAGCTCTTTGTTGTTTTCTATAACCTAGGATTTTGGAGATCTTTTCTCCCACCTCCTTCCCTGCTCCTTCCCAATCCTCTTGGTGATTTAACACAAAGAACAAATCCAAATGAAGTGGTTTCTTCTAAGTTCACATACAGTGAACACACCACAGAGGCCCGAGCAGCAGAATGGTGCTGGTTATTTACTAGAACTGCAGCAGAAATACTGCAAATTCTTTGCCTTTTACTCAACCCTAGGAACTTTATGTGAGGAATATGTGTTTATTGTCCTGCTGCTGCTGCTTCACGGTTCAGAGCAGCACAGAAGTGCTGTAAACAATAAGAAATATTCCTGTCATTTCACTCGTGGCAAGCTATGTTTGCTTCAACATCTTTGAGACCTTCCTCTGGTACAGATAAAGCAAGCTAGATTTACATCAGATGAGAACCTGCTGATTGAGAAGGCAGTTTTAGTCATCTAATTACTTCCAAATACCCCATCCCTTGCAAACTCTTTTTTTTTTTAATATTTTCTTTTAGAAAACTTTTTTTCCCTCTCCTCCAGATGTACTTGCAGCAAGGTTCACAAAAGAAACGTAGTGCATAAAATGGAAAACATAATACATTATTAATAAAACTTGAAAGCAACAGCTTAGATGGTAATCTTTAAGTAAACTGTAAATCCCTCCAATATGTCCTGTGAGTTATGTAAGCATCCCAAGACAGAAGGAGGGTACAAATTAGAGACATAGGAAGAGAAAAATCAGCAAAACCCAGTATGAATTGAAAATCTACTCCTTTGTTCCTTCCATTTTTAATTTATTTTTTTTTTTGGCAAAGTAGAACTTACAGCCTCAGCAAAGAGAGCACAGAGGACTTAAATTCTCAGTGAAGTCATGGCAATGCAAATCAGGAATATTCTGTGAAGCTCAGTGGAATAACACTGCAAAAGGAAGCTCCAAAATTCAGCTTTTAAACTCAGTTAAACAGCACAGACCAGCTGCTGACCACTGGCAGCTGGAGAGTTTAGTCCACTTATTAAACTTTGTATGTAAGGTTTCTAAAGTGAGGAGAGTGGTTTTGCTCCATTGCAGTTCCCTACTGAAAGTATCCTGAAAGCTTTAGAGAAACTAACATGTAATTTTTTTTATTTTTTTTTTTAAGTTTCAAAACTGAAAATTTAAATTAATAAAGAAATGTCAAGGTAGAACAAGCACCGATCTGTGGATATTTTTTTTTTTCTTTAATAAATATATAGAATTTTCAACTCTTCTCTCCCAGTTGTTTTACCAAGGCAGTGGGATGCCATTCCCTGACTGCCTTGCACTGGGATATATTATGTGAACATACATGGTATATATGTTGCTGTAGCCCCAGCTGTTGAATCATATTTCCCTTATCAATTCATTGCCTCTATCCCACTAATGTCAGGGTCTGAAATGTCTTTGTAGCCACGAAGCAAGAAAGCACACCCATGGCAGTAATGCAATAAAGGTTGGCCTTAATTACTTTTAATTACTATCCTGAATACCAGCACTTAGCACTCAACAACATACATTTCAGCAACACCACCCCCAAAAATGCCAACTAAAAAACCTGAAGACAACGATTTGTACCCAAAATAAAAAGGTTATTTAACAACATTCTTTTTTGTTGTTGTTGTTCTTTGCTTCTCTTTCGAATGTTTTCTTCCCATAGCAGCAGAACCCTGACTCAAACACCTGGGCAAACACTGGTTAACCCCTTGGCACCAGGCAAATGCTTCCCAATTAAGTTCAGTGTTTGCTAATATTCTTCCAATTAAGCAGCAGTGGAGCTTTGTACTGGCTGAGGGCTCCGTGGGGAGAGCAGCACTACAGATATACATTCAATAGAAGCCTCAAGATTTTATCTGTCTTGATTAAAAAGGAAATTATTGTAGTGAAGTGGTTAACAGGTAATAGATTAATCTAAAAATTTGCTACTTAATCTATTTATTTCAAAGTTTAAAAGGGATGCCCTGTATTGCAATCACATCTTTATTCATGTTTTTAACCAAAATGTATTGTCTCAATGTGTGTTTCCTTCTTGGATGAGAAACATCAACAGTTTCTATAAATCTAGGGGGATTTTCCCCTTTAAAACACCATCAGAAAACCATGGAATTTTTAGCCTTGAAAGGGTAGCATTTTGCAAGTCAAACCATTATTGTTGCCTAAAATGGAAAATTATTTGAAACAGAACCTTTCACATATTGGGATTAAGTTTGATGGCAAAATGTTCTCTTTTTCTGTAGTCAGTGGAGAAAAGAACATCTTGGGGGAAGAGTTCATCCCAGTTGCATACAGTTGGGGTCATCTTCTCTTTGAAATACCTATTTCTGTTTCCATTGTCACCAGCTTTGGTGGCTAACGTGGATTAAACAAAAAAATCTGAAGATCTGAATATCAATTATATATCAAATATACTTTAAAAGCAAATCATCTACCCAAGTTTCTTCCCTTCAAGTGTTTCTTTCCTAAACAATTTAGATTTTTCCTGAATTTCATGCCTAATCTCCATTGGAAATAAAGCTCCTTTGTCATTTCTGTACAGCTATTAATTAGTTCTTGTAAACTCAGAGACAAATCAAAGGTTTCAGATCTCCCCCTGAGTTGTTTTACTCACTGTTTGCCAGTTTAACTGTCCTAGCATCAACTTTAAAATTTAAATTAAATTTTTAAAATTTAAGGCATAAACTGCCTTATGATGTCTTTGAAAAATTATCTGTTATTGCTGCAAAGAAGGTTTAATAGGTCTCTGAATATAGAAATGTTCCTGTAAATCCTAATTTCCCCTTGAATTAGATTGGCACTTCATAAATCTCTCTTTGATCCTTAGGCTTCAGAATTAGATATATTTCCTTGCAAAGTGCAATGGGCTATTGCTTCCTGAACGTATCTTTATTATTATATGTTCTTTCCTATATGTCCCTTTCCTTTAAAACAAACATTATTTAATTTTGAAATTTATTTATTTTTAAAGCTCAAATGTTCTTGGATGATTTCCCAGATAATATGCTAAGATTAAAAAAAAAAAAAGAAAAGTTTAGAAAAAAAAGAAGTATTCTAAGTTATGAACCATTGTAACTGCTAAAAATTAGTAGTTGTAAATTAACAATTTTAACAGCTTTGCACTTCTAAGATTCCCATCTGAGATGCTTCAGAGTGTGAAATGGTGTCACAGTGGATAGCAACACATAGGAGATTCCACCCTTCGTTTCTGTTTGCATCTCCAGGTTTCCTTACAGTGCAGCCCTCTGACTAGTGAAACATCTGCCTCCTTTCTATCCTTTAGAGAGAACTGCCCCCCTCCAGCTTGCAAATGCAAAGTGTTTCCTGCAGAAGGGCCTCGAGTAGCAGGGGGCTCTTGAATATTCCTCTTGACACCGTGTGTCTGTGGAGTGACTGCAAAGCTGCTCTGAGCTCAGGTTCTCCTCTGCTGGGTCTGATCTGACCCACCTGGCAGCCCACAGTGATTCCTTACCAAGCCCCCTGCACGGGTACCACAGCTCCTCTTCCCATCCAGCATCCCCCCTGCGTGCTGTGCAATGAGCATCGTGCTCCCCAGAAGCCTGGCTCTGTTCCTGGGTGACTTGGTCTAGGTGATCCTGCTCTGGCAGGGGGGTTGGACTAGATGATCTTCTAGCTCCCTTCCAACCCCTAATATCTGTGAATGTGTGAAGAAAGCTGGGTGTCAGTGGGCTGCTCTGTTGCTTTCTTTCTCAATGGCTTGTTCTCCACGGGCAAACTTTCTCCCTGATGAAGAGCCCACTTCATTCTGTGAAGCACATCTACGAAGCCAGAGCCACCTCCCTCCCAGTTGTTGGTGGGAAGCCACCAGCTTTAGCAGAGCTGTGGTAGCCCACTGTTCCATCTCGTGATGTAGTGGCTCTCTGGGTGAATGGCTGCTGGGTCTGCAGGCAAATCCTATTGTTCACACAAACTCAGCCTGTCCCAAATGTCTTGGGCTCCCTGCATGTGTTGCAATTGATCTGACACACAGAGTTGTTGATTGGATTTGTGGCTCATGCCTAGAACAATAGAGCTGAGGCAATAGGGCAGACACAGGGCACAGGATACAACGATGGGTTTGCTTTTGGAGCTGCCAAAATAATGCAGTCCATGAAATATTCCAGTGTGACACGGTCAGATCTCACTGAGCTTGATCTGGTGACTGCAGGAAATGATAAAGCACCAAACACAACTCCTCTAGTCCACACAGACTACAGGGGGTGGCAATTTCACTGAAGTTGGCTTAAATATTAACTAAATATATCAATGGGTTCTGGAGAATTCCTTCTTCTGATCAGTAATTTCCAATTCGCTTGCAACTAGAAACTGACAGATCTACTTTTCATCTACAAAAGAATGTTCCTTGGAGAAACAAGGTGGAAAAATTGAGGGCAGACCTAACAGTTGACTAGTTTTGGAGGAAGCAAAGAACTTTTCATTATCCACCTATGTTTTTGTTCCCCAAGTAGTGATGCATTCTATCATGACTGACTTGCAAATCTACCCTTGAAGTCAACAGGATGCACAATCAGTTTTCCTCTATAATTCAAAATAATGTATGAATGAAATTACCTCTCCCAGTATTTGATGAGACCACTTTATGAATCCAAACACAAACGCAGAACAGTTTATACATTCCAGACTACAGCAAAGTAGCTACCAATTTTAATTAGAATCTTCCCTGTAAACTAATTTAAAAGTTCTGCTTAGTAACTGTAATGCATTCTGCTTTAAAACAATGTTGATTTAGGACAAACAGAATGGAAGCCTAAGTGGCCAAAAGGCAAAGCTAACTTTACTGTTCAATGATTTAGAAATGTGTATTTTTCTTCCTTGCTGTTAGCAGAGCTAATGCTCATAATATAATTAATGGCTAAATCAGTCAGAATTATTAGTAATGACCAGCTCCCATTAGAAAAACTGCTTCCAGAATTGGAAGCTGCACTTAAAACACTCATTTGTCCCTGATTTCCTTTTTCTTCTTCCTTAAATCAGAGGGCAGGAGGTAAACTGACAAACTGTTTGCAGTGACTTGCTGAAATTCAGGAAGGAAGTGGCCACAGACCATGTTATTTGGGCCCACATCCATTCCCTTTAGGAGTTATTGTGTTTTAACCAAGGATAAAATAACCAGGATCCCTTCCCAGCTCCCTGGTGAGCAGCAGAGATTGTCCCTAGATGAGCTGGGATTCAGAGAGATGGAGTTTTGGTCCCCAGATGCTTGACATCATAGGCAAGCTATGAACTCAGAGCTCTACAGAAGTGAATTACAACCACAAGAATCTGGAATAAATTCGGGAAATAAATCCCCAAATTCTTTTATCCTGTCATATCCCCCAAGATGCTGGGTAAGCAGGTGAAAATGCTGACGAGTGCTTTCAAACCTGAAGGACTGACATAAGTCCCCTTTGATTTACACAGCCAGAGAATGCATGGAAAATTCTTGCCCTGGTGAAGTAGTTTTAGTGCTGGCTTTGAGGAGAGAGCAATCCTGTGCTCTGGTTGATGGAACATGTGGATTTCATCAGGTAGTGATGCCATTACATCATGGAACTCCCCTTATATGGCAAATTCTTAGCCAGCAGCTCTGGCTGAATAGGCATTTAAACGTTGGAGCCTTCTGCAGAATGCAGCTTTTTCATTTCTATTTGCTTTATTTTAGAGAGTAACGAAGGAAACCACTGCTGCTGCAGCCATTTAGCCAGGCCTGCTTCTCCTGGCCCTTTGCCCATGATTCCTTCACACCGGGGATGTGGTGAGAGGCTGCTGAACAACTCTCAGCCCAAGGTGTGCTGGAAGGGGCTCCGGGGTTCAGCAAGAAAGGCAATTTTGGATTTTAAGAAGTTCACACTTGCATTTAATAGGTTGCTGGGCATAAAAACTGCCCTCACCTGACAGGGTCACCTTTTCAAATTTGAGTGTACTCTGTGACCTCAGGGGGTCATTTTCCACCTATTCTTTTTGAAAATAAACCTTTCTAATAAGGGCATTTGTTGCTCAGGAGGTGATTGCTGTGTTCCTGGATGGATAATTCTGATTTCTGCTTACTGTAAGCATTAAAAAAGCAGCAAGGAAGCAATGAGAGACATCCATAGCAGCTGAATATCAACTAGTTCTTAATTTATTCTGAATTATTCTGGAACTTTAGATGTAGTTAATGTTCCTTTAGATCACCGAGACCTGTTCTGGAGTCTGTGAAGTCTTTAGGAAATTTTTCTGCTGCTTTCAGATGGTGTATAAATGAAAACTCATCTCTTTCAGCTGTCTTTTAAGTTGTTCAGCAACAAAAATAGGAATAATACTAATGAAAAAAGCAAAAAGCTAGATGCATAGCAGGAACCTTGAGACACGAAGCCTATTGAATGAGTACAATTGATTTAATTTAATTGAAATGAAGGGTAGTGATTCACCTGAGGAGGGGCTTCTGAATGCCAAACACAAGAGGAAGTTTTTTGCTCTAGGATGTGCTATTGTTGCTGGAAAAGATCTTTGTCTTTCTAAGAATAACCTTAAATAACCATTCTCCCTGATTAGTAGTTATGAACAATACCTGAGAAAATAGGCTGTTGAAGTTCATAGTGTAGATTACCAGAGCTCTGCATTCTGAGACTGAAAGATAATTAGTTTATTGACTCAAGAGGAAGATACAAACATTTCTATTTCACTACTTCTTGTGGCTACTCAATCTGTGGATTTTTAAGACAACAAACAAGACCCTCTCCTTTTTTATTAAACATTTATTCATTGACTTAACTAGAGTAAAACAGAAATAACTACTGACAGAAACAATACCTAGAATAATAAGATTAATAATTAACAACAGAATGCTGGGTATGATTATGAACAGTTTGCAAACAGATAAAAGCAGGGAGAGTGGAGAAATTAATTTCAAAGGAATCTGTAGATCACAAAGTCCAATGTGTGTATATGGAAAATGCAATGTTTTGCAGGATTCAAGAGTACAAATCCCAAGGTCTTCGAAGTGCTCTTTAAGTGAGTCTCTTAACAGCCAAAAAAGCAGCAGATGTCTAGCTAACTTTTGAAGAGGGAAAAAAATGCTGTTTTTTTAAATGCTTTTAGCTTACTAGCTTGTTATTTAATATATATAGAAGGATAGGTATATGCTTATATATGTTAATTTCTGATTGTGCTTCATAATTTCCTCTTCATACCACTAATTTAGCCTCCTGGAAAAAAAAAATATATATTTATGAGGAGGAAGCTCTCAAGAAAATCTGAAGTTGTTTATGGTGAAATAAAAAAGCCCAGACTGCTGCATTGATAAAAAGAATTACATTTTTAGATTTTGGAAGTATGTTGACCATATGTCCTTGAATTTAATTTATTAAAGCCAACACTCTTGAGGCTGCTAAATAATTTATAGAGGCATCACTGTAGAATTTTGCATTTGGTGACTTATTGAATCATTTTTTATTAATACGGGGCTTTTAATGAAATATTTAAAGCTTCACTACAGTATACACCTGCTTTAGGTAAAAAAAAAAAATAATCTTGCAGTCAATATGTTTAGAATATCATATCAGTTATCACAACACATTGTGTTGCTAATTCATAGCCACTGACATTTCTGTCATTCCAATGAAGTGGAAGTCATTTCTAAATAGCATGAAAGCTGCAGCAGGTGGAAAAGAAATGCTCATGGAATTTAGTTTCTCATCTTCATAAAACTAAATGCAAAACTTGCAATATTTTCTTTAGGAATTCCAGGGGGGGGGAAAAGAATAGGTATTGTATTCTTAAATTAGCATAAAGCAATATTATTCACTTCTGGCTTATTGTTTAGTAGCTCTTGCTGCCATAAACCCTCTTGCAGGCTCCATTTTAAGCTGACCACATTTAGGGGCTGATTGTGGAACTCTCTGACTTTTCAGAATCCATGGGTGCCTGCAGAAACAGAAAAAGGAATAAGCCTGTTTGGTGAACATAAGAATTTGCACTATCAGCATGTATCTGTATTCAAAATCACCCTGGTTTGCTTTTCATCTCCACTATGGGAAGACTTTTGTCTGTTCTGATAGGAAAGCTGCCTGTGCTAGGTGTAAATTCCTATATTCAGCTCTATCAGGGATAGGAAGGTGCTCTCAATAACACCAAGAGAAATTATCATAAGAAAACCAATTCAACAAAAACATGACTTCCTAAGATGATCAAGTATATTTGAATGGAAAAAATGGCCAGGCTGTTAGGCTTACTCAGAGGAATTTTTGGTTTTAAGTGAGTTGATTCACTTTGAGCATAATGGGAATGCTACAGCTAAAAATCACTCGGCTCCAAACCTTCAGGTCACACGGATGCCTCAGAATATTTCATTTCTAAAGTATTCTGCAGGTGAACACAATGGCTGTGTGCTATACATTATTCAGCCAGCATGCCTCTTGCTTTGGCTACATATTATAATGATGCTAGTGTAGATTTTCTCAAGAATGCTTAGCAACAACAAAAAAAAAAAATCTTTTTTTTTGTACAGAGGTTTGCTTAAGACTGTAGTTTCCATGGAAACTCCTAGAAATAGCAATTTCACTCCAACCTTTACAAACCAAGTGTGAGCTTCTTTTCATCTAGACTTTTTTTTTCTTAAATAAACTCTTACATGAAGTAGTTAGAATAAGAGAAATCATAGTGATATGGAATATTAGCAGCCTGTTAAAAGAAACTCTTTATTTTTAGGCTGAAATGAAAGTATATCGTTGTCCTTTTGCTGCCAAAGAATAGGAAGCCACACGATTTAAAAGCATATTGTTGAAATTAACTGTCACTATAAAGGTGCTGTGATTGCAAGAGTTTTGCACAGCACTCTTTGATAGGATATGAGTCACTGAAAAATTAGATACCTAACTCTTGGAGCTATTAAAATAGCTGCAGCTGGGAGGTGTAACTCCATCGGAAATGAATGAGATAGTGAAAAAAAATAAATATCCTCTGTAAGGAAGCTTCTCAATGAAAATGCTGGTAAACAAGCCCGAGAAAAAAAAAGGAAACAGATGCTAAGTGATAAGAAAGTGCCTGTTCTGACAGGGAACACCACCAGTTGAATGTGTGTCTGCTCGGGGGGAACTTATTCAGCTGTTTCCTTGCTGCACTCCACAGTGAATCGGGAAACCAGCTTTTGCTTTTCAGCTAGGAAATGACACTTTGGTTCTGCGTTCGAAAGGAAATGTCCCTTTTGTTCTCTTGTGTCAGTTTCTCTTCAGGAATTCAGGAAGGTTGGGACTCAGCCAGGATTTGGAGAAATAATTTTTCTAGACTCAGATGATGTTACAAAAATAACTGGGGAGCCACCAAGGGTGGAACTGGTACCTAACGTGGTAGAATTATAGAATGGTTTGGAAGGGAGCTTCGTTTAGTCCAAACCCCTGCAGTGAGCAGGGACATCTGCAACCAGTTCAGGTTGCTCAGAGCCCTGTCCAACCTGACCTTGAAATTTCCTCCATATATCTAGTCTAAATCTACCCTCCCTTAGTTTCAAACCACCACCCCTCATCCTGGAGCAACAGGCCCAGATAAAAAGATCTTTCCCATCTTCTTATAGTTCCCTTTCAAGCACTGGTAGGACACAATAGAGTCTTCCCAGAGCCTTCTCTTCTCCTGGCTGAACAACCCCATCTCTCTCAGCCTTTCTTCATAGGGGAGGTGCTCCAGTCCTCTAACAATTGTTGTCATCCTACCCTGAACCCACTCCAGCTGGTCCCTGTCCTGCTTGTGCCTAAGACTCCAGATCTGGACACAACCCTCCAGGTGAGATCTCACACTGATTCTAATGAATGTCATATGAATAGAATATTAATTAGACTGATATTACCTTTCCCCTGACAGAAAACTGAGTACATTGTTAATAGGCAATTAAGTTTGTTCTGATAGTTTTAGACTTGGATAACATGGGAAGCACCTGTGAGGCTTAGCCATGTATTTAACATAGAAAGATGGACCTTAAATCTTCACGTGACATACATAGTCTTGCTGCAGAAAACAAGTGCCATGGTGAATTTCCATTTTTTTCTGGCTGGAAAACACCTTGGAAAGACAGGGTCTTATTCTGATAGAACAGTTCATGTGCTCCTTTTGAATAAGAAAATACTAGCATTTTTCATTTCAGCAGCTGCTAATATCTTGCTCAGTGAACTCTCTTGTTGCTGATTATCCCATGCACTATCCTCTGCTTTTGATTCCTCTTAGAAGAAATATTACCAAAAAAAAATTGCATTTGTGGTAAAAGTCCAACAAAATAAGACATTATTATGCTCCTTGAATTCTTCATTCTGTGTTCTATTGGCACCATGCAGAGAATTCAGCAGTTTCACAGGCAACAAACAAGTCAAGAGTTACTGGACATGCACAGAAATGTGTATGTGGTAACTGCCAAAAGTCATTACCTGTCAACCGTGAGCATTTTTGTCATGTTTTATTTTCCATAGTAAATCAGAGATACTTTGGGACGATGTCCAAATGTTAGAGCTCACTCTGCAGGTAGCAGAGAATCAATTGGAGGGGTTTTCTCTTTCTTAGGTCATGCACAATCACAGTATTTGGAATTTGCATGATGCCTTCTTCAAAACTTTTTCTTTAAATGCAGAATACTCTTTATCAGAGTGCTGTGGGGTCTCTGAACCAAATGGTACCAACTGATCCCCACCTTCTATGTTGTTTAGTTCTAAGACCAAGATTGTTGTTTCCTCCAAGCTTAGTTTTCCTTGTCAGAGTGTTCAAAGTAAAGCACGTGCAGCGTGAGGAATCAGGAGGCAGGGACTGGGAAGAAATACAGAGAATTGTTAATGAAAGCACAGCAAAGTCAGATACAACATTTTATTGCTGTAAAGATGTAGAAGGATCTTTGATCCTTTACCAATAAATCTCCTGGCTCAGCAGAGCTTCTGCAGAGAACACTGGAAGTAGCAGGTAGTAAAGACCAGCACCGAGTCAATAAATTCTGTCCTGCAGTTATAAAACAAATACTCTGGACAGGCTCAAGCTACCATGTAACCCCAGTTAAATGCTCTAGAATCTCACACTTCAATTGATAGAACTCATCTTCTTCTGAGGCTCAGGGCTGGAGGAGATCAGCTGTTACCACTGTAATGCTCTGAGGGAGACTCATTTAATACCTCCCAGTGTTTCTCTTTTTGCCCTTTACCTCTTGTTGAGCACTGCAGTGTGCATCTGCTCACAGCAACACATCTGCAGCAAACTCAGGGCAGCATCTCTCAAACACAGCAACACATCTGCAGCAAACTCAGGGCAGCATCTCTCAAACACAGCAACACCTCTGCAGCAAACTGAGGGCAGCATCTCTCTTTCAGACACATCTGGGTATCATTTGTTGAAGATGACCAAAAATGTCAGTGTGCTTTCTCCTCTGTGCAGATGTAAGTTTGAGAATTTCTTTGTCCCTTTTCTTTAAAAATTTCTTTTTTTATATTTGATCAAAGTTAGAACTTACCTGCAGTTCCATAATAAAGTTTGAGTCCCCGAAGTACAAATGCAATCTCTCGTGTTAACAAGCCTGTGGAGAAAAGACTACAAGGAAAATAACATGTGTTGAACAGTGGTTGGACAGGGTTCATCCTGGAAGGCAGTCCTCCCTCAGCATTGTTAGTTTTTGTGCTCAAGGCAAAAGGCCAGACAGTGACTTTAGCTCAGAGCTCCAGCAGGGATTCAAACACCACTGATCTGCAAGAACTATAGGTAATCAATTCCTTCCCTTGCACCCATCCTCAGCACAGCCAAGGGTGCTGAACATCCTCCACTCATCTCCCATCAGAAGGAGTGAGAAAAGCTTCTTTTAATCTCTTCTCCACACACATGCTTCGAGTGGCAATATAGAAATGCTTGCAGAGAAGGAAGAAGGTGCCTTAAAGGCCTTGGAGGAGCAGTGAAGGCAATATCTCCAAGTTCTCTCTCTCTCTGCACTGCTTTTGCCTTCAGCAGTGATTTAATTGCACGGGGTGAGGGGAATGGGAAACGTGGGAAAGAGAAACTTTTGGGCTCAGTTGTATTAGAGTGGCTCAAACCAAATATGCTTTCTAAATATGTTGAAGGTGTGAGGGTCTGTGCTACACCCTTTCTTTCAGAATCATCATTTAACTGTACAAGTGTTTGTGGAGAGATAAAATGGAGGCTTAACCCGATTCAAAAGTGGTAATTGTTTTTTCAGCTTTTGGATTAAGAGTGGGATTGATTAGAAGTGCAATTGGAGGCAGAGCTGGTACCAACAGTGCAGCCAAAAGCTGTCACTGCTGAAAATGTTACTACATGATGTGATAACAAGTCTCAAAGCTTTGAAATAAGGTACATTTTCAGGTGAATTTTTAACAACTTACCTCTGAGTCCTGCAAAGAGATGATGCCAGAAAGAAAAACCTTCAGAAAAAGTCAACAAAAGTTCCTTGCAATAAATTATTTAATAGATACTAGAATCCATTCATTTTTCAGGAAATAATTAATCCACTACATTTTAACTCAGCTGCTGCCTACAGTGGATGTAGATTGAATTGTACTGTACAGCAGCTTTTCAGACTAACAAGTTTCCTTGCTGTGGAGAAACATTATTTTATACAGACAAGGACCTATTGCTATGAAGATATTTCTATTCCCACTGCTGGCATTCCTGCAGCATGGAATTCCTGTAATTAATTCAGCTGTTAGAGAGTTCCTCACATATGAATTATTTTCTATTTTAACAAAAGAAAAGAAGAGTGACTTCATTTGAAAGTCTGCCTGAGATGTGGATCTTTTAAAAAAAAAAAAAAAAAAGAGAGAAAACCAGTTTTTAAATGGTGTCTTACCATTGCTTTAAAACATTTCTGCAGTATTAATGGAATGCAATATTTTATCTGCCTCACCTAAAATTGCCCTAGTTTGAGGTTAGCACAGTTAGACTCGGAAAGATGAGAATTTTCTCTCAGTGAAAGTCAGCACAAGTGGACGTGAGTTTCCCCATGATAGCTGTGACAGAGAATGTTTTAATGAGGGGTTATAATAACCCCACGAACTAAGGGACCTGGAAAAAAACATTATTCCTGATTTCTCTCAGGCAAAATGACAAGAAAGCAACAGAGGTGGAGGGATGATGTGCCTTCTGAGACTTTGGGGTATTGTTTGCAAACTTTATGCTTACTTTGATAAGAAAAAAATAATTAAGATAACAGATTCAGTGAGAGCTCCTAAACTCCTGTATTTATATTAACTTCTAATGCAGAACCACTAAACCTCTCTTGCACTTGAGGTTAATTTAGATTTGTGGCTTTGGACGAGCAGTTCAGCAGTCATCTATAGAGTATCAATTTAGGTGGGAGAATTTGAGATAAGACATGCAATTATCTCCAAGTCTGGTTTCACAACCTGTTCTGGGCAAAGAGATGCTGCTAACATATCACTGTCCTGTGATGTCAGATTGCTGCCTGTAATGAATTCTTCTCAAGGTGCATTTGTCATATATTCTAGTTATCTTTCACTGATAGATATGCTTAGCAAGTGAGCAGTTACTCTGAGAAGATTAATGCTCCAAAGGTGGAACAAGGCTAGGAAAAGGGCTGATCATGCAGAAGTGCTGAGCGTTCTGCAAAGGAATATAAATGTAGCAGGACCTTTTTAATCTTTCTGTTAAAAGAGATGATATCCCTGCGTTCAGCTGAATGGGATTTAAAAAGTAATAAATAAAACCTTCACACGGGCACTTTGCTGTGATCCTGTGCTTTCTGCAGCCACAGCCTCTCTGGGCAGCCTGGGCCAGGCTCTGCCACCCTCACAGGGAACAAGTTGCTCCTCATGTTGAGCTAGAACCCTCTCTGAACCAGTTTATCCCCATTGCTCCTCGTCCTGTTGATGTCAGTTCATCCATGATATTGAAAAAAATTAAGAGGAGGAAGCAGTTCAGCTCTAGAGAAGACATCTCTATTAATACCCCACTTTTCAGCACCCCTCATTAAGATACATACCCATGACACTTGTGTCCAGGGTTCTGGCCAGGATAGAGTTCATTTTCACCAAAAGTTGGGGGGATCTACATCCAGGAGAGCCAATGGAACCAGCCAGTGGGCTGTTTGATACCACAGTGGCATCAGACCCCCTCTCTAAGGGTAGTTGAGCATGATTTCATGGAGCTGCAGATGGCCCAGGGCCACTCACCCAGTGCTGGGTGGCTGCTGCATTTCTGTATGACTCGTTTTAGATATTATTTCATTGGTATTACTGCTGTTTATTCTCTCTGTTGTTCTATTTAACTGCCCTTAACTTACAGGGTTTTACCCTTTCCTCTGAATTCTCACTCCCATCCCACTGGAGAGCTGGCTTGGGGTGGAGGAGAGTGGGTAGGCAGCTCCAAAATACAGCAGCAAATTCCATGTGACTGCAAAGTAGATTTCCTTTTCTTTGGCATTCCCCTCGGGCACAGCCTGAGCTTTGACCTTAGAAGGTGTAATTGTAGTTGGAAGAGCTCTGTTGTGGAGCTGGCAGATGAGTGTGTTGCTGCAGTGACTGCAGAGGGGACTGGGGCTGCTAACACACCTCAGCTCAGATGGACGAGGTGGCCTGCTCTGTGCTGATGAATGACACCCCTGGAGCCAATGATTTGTCTGAGGTATCCTGGTAATCCTGTCATATGCAACTCACCTTTGCAGGATGGAAAAATGCTGAATCAGGATCTGGTTTGGTTCTAGTCATAACATTTATTTATAAAGCAATGTAACAAAAAAAATTCCTTCACTGGCTCTTCAGTTTGTCCAAATACTTAAAGAATTACAAGCCATGTCAACCTCCATTACACTCATTTCTTTGATTTTAATTATTATTAGATCATTGACTTGAGGGAAAATAAGTATGGCAACTAAAGGCAAATATCAAAAAGCATACCAACGGGGACTGAAAAGTTAAAAAAAAAATTATTTTTTTTTTAGAAAGAAAAGTTCTCCACATATAAAACTGACATCAGAAAGGTATTTTAAAATATTGCTTACAGGAGGTAATCTCTTTCCTTATTCCCTCCACTGCTGCCCCTGGTGTGTGCTTGATCTGGAGTTATTGACTCAAGCCAAGGCAAAGCTGAAGCATTTTTTACCTTAAATACATGATTAGCTTCATTAGAAATTTGCCTAAATAATCCGAAAACAATAATGAGGTTCTTAAAGATACATTTAAATACTTTACTGGATCTAGGCCATAAATCTTTGGTCATTTCAAAAAATCAAAGCTTGAAACAAGTAATGAAGAAGAGTTAATACAAGAATTCTCTTACAAGAAAAGCCTTGTAGGTCAGATCTTCATAAGGTCAGCTTACCTAAGAAAAAGATGTAGAAAAAAATGTGAAGGTGAGAAAAAGGAATAAGATTATTAGAGGAAATATTAAATAGTTAAAGCTTAAGGGAAGATATTTCAAAGACAAGATCAGAGATCCACTCCCCTGTCAAGCATCTGACACACTGACAGACAATATTAGACATAAGGATTATTGAATGCTATAAAAAAAAAAAAAAGCAGCTATTTCTGACCTAATTCTTTTAGAATTCCTCTTGTTTTCCTTTTTGGATGTGTAGAGTTCACATGAACTTTTGTATTACATCAGTTCATTCAAAAACTCCCTCATTGAGTTCTGCTTTAATTCCTTTGAAAACTTCTGTTTTCTGCCAACTAGAGATTGTAAACAGATTCTACCACCTTTCTCCGTGCCAAGAATGTTAGCAAAAAAAAGAATACTTTAACTTTCAAATATCCTATTCCTTCCAAGAGGCATTTAATGATCTCTGAAGATGAATCCTCATTTTTTTTTTATCTTTTTTTTTTTTTTTTTTCTTAATAATATAGCCCTTTTGGACACAGGTTTGCTACTCTACAGCATAAGGTACATTTATTCTGCACTGCACTTTGCACCTCACATTGTGAGAATTGCAGTTTATTTCCCTGGAAAAGCTTTTCATTTGAACTCTTCCCACAAGCTGTTACTGTGGCCTTTCATCATGTCCCATGGCAGTCTGCATGGTACTGTGTGGAGAAAAACTATTCTGTTTTGAAATACCAAGAATATTTTTTTTTTCACTAGCTTTAAGAATGTTTGCAATGCCTCAAATCTTAACCCAAGCTATGCAGTCTTGTTAAAAAAAAAAAGAAGAAAAAAAGCAGGAGAAAAGCCTTCAGTTTGGAAGCAGAATTGCACATTCCATTTGCTGCAATGGTAACAATGCTGATTAATGAGCTCTGAGGTCAGCTCTGCACAAGCTCTGCATAGACTCTTAATTAATTAAATTAGGGAGCCAGGGCTCCCTCATTTCAACCTGGGTTAGTGGATGTAGAACTTCTTCAATCCAAATGATAGAAATGAACAACCAACCAACTGAGCAAAAAATGAAAACCCCAAACCCTGACCTGTCACTCAAGTTTTCAGTAGAAACTGGACCTTAGGAGCTGGATGTGGAGTGAGCTTGGGCAAGGTCTCACTCACAGAACAACTTGCTCAGTGGTTTGCAATCATGATATTGGATTATTAGAGATTATTATTATATAAGGACAGAGACTGCACTATCTCCTTGGGCAACCCGTGTCACTGCTCTGGCACCCTCACAGTAAAATAAATCTTTCATTATGTTCAGATGAACCTCTTGTGTTTCAGTTTGTGCTCATTTCTTCTTGTCCTTGAGACAACTTGTCCAGAACTTGTCCACACTGGCCTCCTGATATTCCTGCCCATCTTCCTGCTTCTTTGGATGGGCTGCTCTTGATCTGGAAGGAGGCAATCCTTGAATATTAATCAGCTTTCTTGGACCCCTTTTCTCTCCAGGGCCAATGGTCCATGTTTATTTCATGGTCCTGGTCATGTCTATTTCATCCAATGTTTATTTCAATATTTATTCCAGCCAATGTTTATGGCAATGCTTATTTCATCCATCTTTATTTTAACCCGTGCTCCATGTTTATTTCATGAACATGAACCTGTAAAAGTATCTATCTTCCATCATTTTTGAAATCAAAATGTATTTTTAAATAATAGCTTTTTCCAGTTATCAGGCAGTTAGGCACTACAGGAATATTGCCTATATAAAATGTGTATTTTATTAAAGCTGCTCTTCTCTCTGTTATTCACACTGTATATGTGTTTTAAAGAGGAACTGGGTGATTCAGACAGAACTAATTAGTAGCTTAATATCACAAGAAATTCAATAGAGAGACCTGAGCTTTACACCAACCATACATGAGATCAGAACTTGGCTTTTGGTATTTGTCATAAAGAGCAACTCAAATGGCAGTCTCATACCAACCTAATGTAAAGATAAAAAGCATTCATTCCAGACCATGATTTCAATACTAAAGCAGTGCACAGGGAAAGGTCATCATAATTAAAGGCATAATGTAAAAATGAAACTGTGAGCAAGTGTTTGTGCTTTTTCTCTATCTCAAGATTTATGTGATTGACTCTTAATTGGAGACCTAGGGTTTCATTTCACAGCTTGGGCAGACAGGCTATTAGATCTGAAATGAACAGGGAGAAAATAGCAATACTCTGTGGCTACGTAGTAGAGAATGAAGAGAATTTTCAACCTTCTGTGATGTTTAGTTAAAGGAGAAAAAAAGTTTAAAATGCAGAAATTCAAGGTAGTATTTAAATAAATGGAAATGCACAAACATAAACCTTTGCTTTAACACCTGTCCACATCATCACAGATGGATGTTATCTGGATGGATGGATGGATGGATGGATGGATGGATGGATGGATGGATGGATGGGGAACACATATTTCAGCAAACTGGCAGTCCTTCCTTGCTGCCCCTTGTTTTTTGGCTACAGAATAGCTGCAGCCAAATTCTATTGTAGTTTGAAGCTGCTTTGGATACCTCGGAATGTGGAAATATAAATGATTGCTTAATTATACTTGGTAATTAACTGGAGCATATTGCAAATCTCCAAGGCCTTCCTGGATGGCTTTCATCTCTGTCCATGTTGTTTGGAAAAGAAACTCTTTGCAACGATGTTGATTGCAATGTACAATAAAACCAGAGTGGATAAGTTAATAAAATCTTAATTTTGTGACATATTATGACATCCTAAAAGGTTTTATCTTTCCTCCTTTTGATTTTTTCCTTCCTTTCTACATTTATTGGAAGCATTACTATGAGACATAACACATACCCTCTCAGAATGATTCATCTTAGGTTATTACAGAAGAAAAATACTAGCAGCTCCAGACTACATCAGTTGTAATGTAATGAGGGCCTCACAGATCAATTGGCCTGGGACAAATGGCTTGTTTTTCTTGATTCTTTCATATATAAGTAAGTTCTTCCAGCTCAGTAACTAAGCTTCTGAGCTTTTACTTTTAATGTTCTTCATCTGGTTTCTGAAGCTTCTGTTTTCTCCTAGCATACTCCAAAGCCAATAAGATAACAGCTCCCAGAAATGTAATGAGCAAACTTCTCAGCTTCGAGTTTGCTGAACTGCAGTTGGGGATGCTCAGCTGAATATTAAACTGGGGAGTTATTATTCCACTATATCATCTCCACTCTTCAGATGAGACACACACACAAGCCAAAAAAAAAAATAAGGCATATCAACGTGGCAACTGAACTGTGGGTGGATAAGCATAGATAGATAGTGTGCAGCTGAAATCTAAATCCATCAATCAAAGAAAATTAAGACCATAGTCAGCACCTTGTGTCATAATCTCTGTGAAGAGATAATCAAACCATTTGCTTCAGGTGGCAAGAAAGCAAGTGTGCTTAAACAGTGCTGTGTTATTGATCCAGTGCAACACTGAACACAGCCCCTGCATTGTAACCTCTACATCCTGATAAATTGCATTAGTAGATACACTTAGACCAGTGAGATTACCTTCTGCACCAGGTAAGGAGCAGAAATAAAAAATAAAATGACAGCAAGGATTGGAAAATAGAAAAATGGTAGTGTATATGGCTTCCATCAGGGGAGAATCTGAGTGTGTCACCATCTTGACAGCAAGCTCACACATTCCAGAAGAATAGTGCTTTAAAATTGAGGCCATGTAGCCTCAATAGAGCAGGGTGCTCACACAAAAAACTGAACTGACTTGGTTAAAGACTAGGCTATATATGGAGAAGTCTTTCACTAATGCCTTACTAACACAAACAAGGAATTATGATACACTGTAGGGATTTCTGATCATTTTAAGATAATATTAGCAAGCAAAAATCAGAACTACTCAATTTCATGTTCAAGTCAAAACATCAGTAAACTGAGCTGGCAAGAAATTCAGCAACTAACAACACGTATAGGTACACTCACATCTCTAGATTAAAACACAAATTGCATGTAGGCTGGAAAAAATGATGCCACACACAGCTCTGCTGAGTTGCCTTGCTATGTGAAAGGAGCAATTTGACAGAGCTTGGATAATTTTTTTTTTATAGGGCTTTGCTACTTTATATAACAGAAAGAATTGGCTTTTCAACTCCACTGACTTTATATTTTATTTATTCACTGACAATTTATATCGCCAAGTTCAAGGCATCATTGGACTTTCAGAGTTTAAACTCTTTAATAAAAACCACTCTCTTTCATATATTGTGTATTTGCAGCCATGAAGAACAGGAGTTAAAGATTTTACTTATTGTATTTAACTTTATGTAGGCATTTATAGTCCGTGGCATTATCGTGAAGGGATAAATGGGTAAAATATCATTTGGTCACTTGTGACCATAAAGGAAAGAATACCTGGGGTCAAATCTTTCAACTTCATAAACTGAAAGTTTATTTTTCATCTGAACAGAACCCATCTTCTCATGGTTTCCATTTTACTTCTTATTTTTGGAGACAGCAGGGACTGAAGTTCAGATGACCCCTGTTGTAAATTAGAGCAGAGTTGTGCTTGCTTTGGGTCATCTAAAACATGAGCCAAAAGCCCTATGGATAATATCAGCCTTGTCATTAAAGGTCAGTCGTGGAAGTCAGTGATGTCTGAACTGTGACAGAAGGCCCTTGGCTATTAGTAAACACTGGAACAGAAGAAACTGAAAGAAGTGAGACTTGAAATACTTTTTAAAAGGCCCAGTAACCTTCAAGCAATTATTGAAACTATTATTGTGTTCTTCAAATCCCACATCCTTCCACTTTCCTGTTTTGCCTTTCTAATCTTTGTTTCTAAAGAGATGCATCTTTCTGACCCAGAGGAAAGAGACCTTAAAGTCCAAGGGCTTCATTAGATCTTTCACAACCTCATCACCACATTTATCCACTCTGTAGGATTCCTCCCCAGGGGCCTAATCTGAGGGAGAAGAGACTTTGCCTACAGTGCCTCCGGAGCAGGTGCTAGGTCCAAATCTTCTGGGGTTCAGAAATAAAATCCTGTGACTCAAACAAGGAGGAAACCACTGGAGGTGTGAGACAGATGTCAGAGGAGTCAGTGCAAGGTGGGGCAGCAGGAGGAATTGGGCTCCATCCTGTGCAGAAAGCCTTGGAGCTGGGAGGATGCTGCACATCTGTCTCCAGATGCAGCTCCCTGCAGATGCACAGACCCTGGGGGCACAGGGAGAGCAGCTTTTGGGGGCAATAAGCTTACCAAGGTCTTCTTGCTTTGCCATTTCAGTGCTGCTGATACTGAGGAGCTGTTTAAAACCTCATCCTGGGTTTGCCAGGGAAGTTTCCCTGCCATGGGCATTCTGGAGACCAGCACTGAAGCTTTCTATTCATTTAAATATTCTTTTTTCTGCCATCTTACTTACTGCTTTTTGCACTTTCAAGCACCTTCTATTTCTGCCTCTTCTTCAAGCCCTTTACTCCATTTATCAAGCCACATCCCTTGCTCTGAACTTTGCAGATGAAGCAGTTTCCCCTGTAGGAGTAAATTTTTCTTATAGGTTTGACAGAATCACTGAGGATGAACCTGTATGGTAAACACAGACTCCATGATCACATCCTTATGGAGAAAGCTAAGCTTTTCTCTTGCTTTTTGCTATCAGACAGAGAAAATTAAGTGAATGAAAAGATTACTTTAGGCCTTTAAAATGCAGCAGAATGAGCAGAGTAAAAGATTGTGCATGAAATATTTGTGTATGGGAGGTTTCAGAGTAACACTGATGGTCCTGAACACACCAAAAAGGTGTGCAGATTAATTCAGATTATTCTGTCTTAGACAGTAATTTTCTCCAGGCAGTGGTCAGTCATGTCTTCTATAGTTAGATCTCTCATTAAATGACCTATCAAGTATATTAGGCAGAATGATTATGGAGTTTTTATTTCTTTTCAATTACAGATGCAATTATTTCAGCTTGTTGTGGACTTTTTGTCAGTACAGTTGTTTGGAAGCTGTGCTAAATACTGAAGTATAGTTCTCTAATTAAATCAGATTATGTTGTCAGTTATTAAGAAGAAATTTCTGCAGGTTTTGTGCACTGAAACTGCTCAAAATGTACTCATACAACAAAGTAATATTAATGAATTGCTAAAGCTGCCAGCTAAACTTTCTTCAGGGAGGAAAAGCAGGTAGTTTCTTTTCAGGATTTCTAAGACTAGCTCTAAAATACCCATTTTAATAGAATACAGGCATGGAGAGACCATTTCACTGATCCCATTTAACATTTTTTTTCCCTCTTTAGTATATTTTAGCTGGCATGCAGCTTTTTTTCCCAGAATAATCTTACATAATGTGCTAACTCTGTCAAAATACTGAATTGTATAAAAATAGCCTTACCTTGAATTGCTGAATGCAGGGCTGTGTGAGTTATTAAATTTGGAGTGATTATTCCAGCACAGGCTCATCAGTGGCCACATGTGCTTCATGGAAGTGAATGGCAAGATATAAATTCACTCTGTTAGGAAAAAGTCTCTAATGAGCTCTTAAAATGGTAATACCTGAACTGAATTCTATGCACAGCACATCAGTTAAGGACAAAACTGCTAAACTTGGTGTCAAGAAAGTCTTCAAAAGAATAGGAAACATGAGAACATGTGAAATAATTGTTTAATTCCCTCACAAGCTATTAAAGGGGAGGAAGAATTCCCTCTCCACTCAAACTCCTGCAATGACAAGAGCCCGTGGAGAGCAACTTGGCCACAGAGCCCCACAAAGGAGTTTACCTCTGGGAGATTCATCATTGAGCAGAGAGGAAAGGAGGAGGAATGCATGAAAAAATCAGGAGCACAAAGGATGTGATGATTCAACAAAACTAAACTCCCAGCTTTGCCTATTTACAGGAGGGCTCTGAGCTTTATTTAATCACAATCTGCACAGCAAACCAGCATATGGGCTGGGGGCGAGGAGGGCATCATTTGGCAACTACTGACTAATTTGATATATAGCACATTTTTCCTATCTTCTCAATACATATGAAGCTGAAAATTATTTGAAAATTAATGAGGAGAGAACTGACCTTTTTTATTATTATTTTATTCTTTTTTTTTTTTCTCTTCTTGCAAAGCATGCAGTTCACTGCACCTGGTTGGGGAAAGGAAAGAAGAAAATAACTGCTAAATTCTTAAGGGCATGCTTTTTCAACTCAGTAATCAGAAAAGAATATTATTAATCAATTACATCTAGTGCTAGAATGCATTAGTGTTATAAGAAAACAAGGGAGAGAAAAGTCTTGGAAAGATGGGAAATGCTTCTAAGCACATTTCTGGTTCATATTGACCGTTGTCCTTGCACTGATTTAGAGAGCTTCAGGCTCTACAGGCTGCCTGACTCACTTTGTCAAAGCCCAGAATAAATGCAAGTCTGGAATGGAAATAGATTTAAAATATTGTGAAGAACTAATTGAGAAAAAATCCTTTTTGAATTTAAAAAAATGGCAAAAACTTCTATTTTCAAAATTCCCATTTTCTAATGAGTCCAACCAACTGATAGTATTTTTTTTCATCATTCTAAATCAGTTTTTCTAGTGAAATATCATCCAAAAAAAAGTGACCAGTTTGATGTAATGGGACTGGATCTACATAGTATAAATTGTTGCCTGATTGGTGCACTGTTGTGAACTGAAGCTGGATAGAAAACAAAGCTTCCATTTGAAATATGCCACATATTTTCTGTTTCAAAAGCTTTGGATTCCCTAGTTTTGTTTGGAATTTTGCTTGTGGTGTCAGCTGAGGGATGAAATATCAGTCTGGAAGGGAATTAATTTTCTTCATAGTAGTTTAAGTGTTAAGAATGATGGTGTTTGTTTGGA
>JAOEGS010009836.1:43838-56983 GCA_025447755.1 Corythornis vintsioides | reverse complement strand
ATCTGTTCCTGTGGGGGCTGCCCTGGGTGCCCCTGCTCTGCCAGGGGGCTGCACTCTGAGCTCCAGAGCTCCCTTCCCACCCCTGCTGTTACAAAGCTAACAGTGAGTAGGAATATCTTGAGGTGACTTAGGTCCTCCTCCTTTTTATACTGAAAAAAATCATATTGTTCAATCTTCCTGGAGCTAATTGATGATGTTATGATTTCACATTCATTTGATTTAGCACTTTGGAAGAAATGAGAACACCAGTGATAACATCAGTGTATTCTGAAGAGTCTGATCTGCATTCCACATGCTTTTGATGCTTTTGTCTCCTGTTGCTGAGCACACTGACAAATTCCAGTAAACACTTAAAGGACATGGAGTCCTGAAACATTGTCATATTCTAAATTAATACTGCTGCTTTCAACCTACTTATTTTGTAAAATGACCCTATTGTTTCAGTGCAGTTGCTTTATAGGAATTTCTTGTACATTTATGTCAGACAAGCTCTGTGTGCATCAGTCATTTCATAGGACTCTGTTCAGAAGAGCTAGATCCTCCCAAACAGCTTTCCAAGTTGTTTTAAACAAATTCCACACATTCTCCTACTTATCAACAGAGTTAGTCAGCAAAGAGTTTGACCACTGAAATCCTTTGAATTTATTCATCATTCAAGCTCATTCTTCCTTCTGCACATGGATGATAGTGCTTAGATATACAAAATAATAATTAAAGAAGACTAAAAAGTGATGCTGAGAGGAGAATGCCCTCTTGGGGGTGTTTATTTGCTCCATTTGGATGAGTGTGGTGAGGCTCTTAAACCTAAACAGAGGTCAGTGCTGCAATAGGGGAGCTCTAACTGCAGTGTGAAGCCTCTCCCTGAGATGCTTAGATCTCAGAGGACTCTTGAGGGGGTTAGGATGGTGCCAAGCAACAATGATTTCAGGGAAAACAGTGGAGAAATGCTAATCTGTAATTCTTGCAGCCATAAGGCAATCAGCATGGTATGTGTGATGTATTAGGGTACAGCCAATATGGATTTTCTATAGGTTAATTATGCCTAACCAAACTCACTGCATCTTTTGGTGAGATCAGCAGTAATGTGGATGAGAGTTGGTACATAAACATTGACTTGAATCTCCAAAATGCACTGGGAAATTTTAATTGCTGAAGGTTTTTTTCTGAGTGAAAAGTAAATGGTCGTTGGGAAGATGCTTACAAGGTAAACACTGGGGCAAAAAATAGAAAACAAAGTTATAGTACATTGTCAATATTGCCAATGGAGTGAAATGATCAATAGCCTACTTCAGTGATCTGTGCTGTTAACTTATCCATAAATTATCTGGAAAGGGCAATAGCTGAAGTGACAAAATCTGATGGGAAGTCATTGGAGCTGTTGAAAGCTGCAAGAACTGCCTGCTGACTGTGTAGCAGTGCTTCAGAAGAACCCTGCCAAGTCCTGCCTGGCTAAAATAACATGGAAGATGAAGGGTAGCATAGATAAATATAAAATACCATCTCTAATAAGAATGATCCTCATTTTAACTCTCACTGAGTTTTAGTACCAAGTTCTGTAGAAATGGTTGTCACGGGGATCAGTGCAGTCAAAAAATAAAGAAAATGTTAAGCAGGGTTAAAGACTAGACAACAAACCAGAAAACAGCATCTTGGTAGTATAAGCTACAAAAAAAAAAGGTACTTTATCATTTTCTTCAAAGGTATTAAAAATAATAACTACCTCTGTGGAGTCAGAATCTGATGTGAAGGTCATTTGAAAGGTTACCAGTTCCCAAGCTGTTATGACAACTGTTGAGAGTCCTTTCCTAATTAAAATAGCCTCCTACACACTGGGGTTGCTTTTTAGAAACACTTCTTTCCAGTTTTTGAGAAGATTAATTTGGCAAGTAATAGTAAATTAAAAAAAAAAGTTGGTCTTCAATTATGCACAAGTGGAAATTCAGAGGTTTTTTTCCCCTCTTAATTTGTTTTTCTGTGTGTGTGGTTTAGGTTGGTTTTTTTTCCTCTTCTCTCCCTTACGTTTTCCTTCCTGGATGCAACACAGTAGGAGAAGCAGCAATTGGGGGTGTGGAAACCAGGCCACTACAAAATAATTGCAACTGCATTAGCACCAGAAATGCTTTAAGACCAATTAATGGGGAAATTCACTAAAAGCTCCATTATCTCTTTAAAAGGGCTTTACACTCCTTTGGCATGAAGCTCATAAATAACAGGGATCTAAAAGGAAATCCCCTTGCAAATTGTTCCTCAGACTTTGTAAGAGTAGGTGCCAGTCATGAAGCTATTGAAACATAAGTTTATGTGCAGAATAAAAGCACCCCAGAATGAATCATGATCTCATTTTGGAAATTACTGTGGGTGGAAATGGAAGACTTTGGCCAGACTGGTTATGTTCCAGACACACGAGGGAACTGAGGAGATTTGAGTTGAACAAGGGGGGTGTCAACTACAGTTTATTGGTGATTTAAAGATTCTGTGAAGAGTTAGACACGTTGGACAGAGAGCAAAAAAATAAAGGAGATAAGTACATAGCAAGCCACACAGGAGAATGATGAAAACCAGCAGGAATGCAAATAGACTAAGGATCCTTTAATAACAGGCAAGAAAATATACAATGCATTAAAAATCCTGAGTTACAAGTCAAGCACTAAGCCAGTCTGGTAAAATTCTCCCCACCACTGCAGCCTAGTTGCATGACTCAGTGAGCATTTGAGCCATCAGGCTTCACTGATTTTGGTGGGTTTTGGTGCCAGGTTTAATTGCCTTATTGCATATGTTTATGGTCAAGAGTGGTAATTTCTGTAAGACTCAAACTGGCTCCTGTTGCATCTGAGAAAGTTGGGGGGAATTGGTGTGAAATTGGTGTTTTGTCTCAGTATAATCTTCAACAGTCTTTGTGAGCTGCTATCAGGTGATATCTTAATTACTATTAACTATCAAGAAGGTATGACAAGAGCCAACCTAAGGAAACAATCTGTGCTTCATCTTCTTTAATGCCATTTCTCCCTGTGCTCATGCCAGCTAGACAAGAAACCTCAGCAAGAACAGCTGCAGGATAATCAGATGCAGCAAACCCCATCAGGAATATGTTAACATGCTGTGATGGGGAACTGCAGCATCTTCTCTCCATCCCCCTTCCTAATGTGAAATTACCATTAGAATTTTCTGTAGGTGTTGCACTACTAAAAGATCACAATAGAGGTGACAGAGAACAAGATACAGGACCTTCCTCACCACTGTATCAAAGGAATAGACATCCCCTGTGGGCATAGTATATCAATGCAGGCATTTAGGAGGTGCAATGCTGAAATGTGAGGTTTTTTGTGTTAATCCATCTGGCTGCAGTGGCCAAGGGACACCCTCGTTGTGTTTTCCCTTCCTTTTCTCTGGGGTTGCTTCCAGGGAGAAAATGAGGCAATGGACAAAAAAACCCACCCTGAAAATGTGGAAATGCTACCCTCAGCAGTGTGGTTCCTGTGCCCAGCTTTGCAGCCGTTCTCTTTTATCCTTTGGGTGTCAGGCTTTCATTTCTTACTGCCAAGTACTTCGGAATTCCTGGGTTTTCATTCTGCCTCTGTTACCATTTCACTCCTGTCCTTTCCTCATTTCGTTCCCCTTCTGTGTTGTGCCCTAGGAAAGTGTGTTCAGGCTGAATTTACACAGAAAAAATCCCACCAGAAATACCAGGTAGGAGCATCACTTTCATCTCACTGCTCCTTCCACACACCACCCCGGCTCTGTTTTGTTCATTTTGACAGAGAAAGTGTTTCAAATAGAATTACTGAAAGGCATCTGGTCTCACTTCAGTCAGTGCCTTTCTTGGATGATACCCTGGGAAGGTACTGTGTTTGTCTTCTAGAAATTAATGAGACAACTTTCTCTGCAGAAGAAAAAAAAAAAAAAGAGCAGCAAACCTTTAATGTTTGTCATAGTGTTTTTTCTTCTTTCTGTTAGTAGGCACCATGAACACCAGAAAGTCTTTTGAAGAAGCATTCTCTTAATGCATGTCATCTTGTTCACAACACAGAGAGCAGTAATAGTAGAGCTGGTGGTGATAATTGTGTATAACCTCTGTCAAGCTGCCACAGCCCTACAGAACCTGAGGGAACATCAGCTCCAAGTTGATCTGCAGGTGGCTTTTTCTAACAGAAAGCTTTTCATCTGAAATGCAGGCTTGAAACTTCCCCAGGTTTGGCATAGTACAGAGTGCTGTCAAAGAACGTGTAACACAAAGAATAACATCCTTACAAGTAGGGTTTTTTTTGTGGAAGGAGACATTTAAAGCATATTTTTATATGGAATCATTAAATAAATAATTTAAAATATGTGACCTGATCTAGGTAATCCTGCTCTGGCAGGGGGGTTGGACTTGATGATCTTTTGAGGTCCCTTCCAACCCCATTCTGTGAAAACACCTGTATAAAAATGAGCTGTTGGCTGGTGTTGGCCCTTTAGCATTTCACTCAGTGCCTTAATGTTTTTCACTGCTTTAAAATACATGACTAATGACTATTGTGGTTCAATTGCAAGGTGGTTTTTAACATAACATTTCATAGCAAAATTTTTACCACCATCTGATCTGATAGAATCTGTACCAGCTCTGGCAACTTTGCCCTGTATCTTATTTATTTTAATGATATGAAAAATGTGATGCAGCAAGAAAAATATTCTAAAATTGTAATACAACATCATACATTTCCAGGCCTAACAAGGATGACATGGGAGACCAAATAGCAATAGAGGATTAGGGGAGTGTTCCTTTCACTAGAAAAGATTCAACCCCTTGTGACTCCTGAGAGCTGTATGAAGCTCTGTGCTTGAGCTAGGTGCCTTCTTCCATTGCTACACTTGTTCTCTTCCATTTCATAATAAAATATTCATCAAGGCATTAAAGTTGCTATATAGCCTGGTAATTAGAACAGTAATCTGAATCCCAGTTCCTGTGCCAATTAGTATTTCAGTACAAGGGCATCCATCAGCTTGGCTTCAAATCCCTGTTTGATATCAGGTGGTCTCCTAAACTACTAAACCATAGAGACAATCTCTTTTCACCCAATGAATATTTCATTCTATCCCAAAGGAAGAGATGGAGGGTAGCTGGAAATGATCATGATGACTGCAGAGACAGGGCAGCAATTGGGAGGCTTTCAGTTTCCAGACTCCCACATCCATTTGAGCCCATCTGTTGACCTGTGAATGTGAAATTCCTGGAAGCCTTCACACATATTGTAAAAGAGACAGACTGCAAGAGTCTTTGTCCTCTCACCTGTTCATTCATTAATCAGGTGCTAAAGAACCCAGCAGGTACCCTGGCATGCGACTGGAAACATTTTTGGCCTGAGTAGATCCATCAAAACCCAGCCTGTCTTCAAGTGTCATTTCACTGCCACCTCTGAATTCCATTTTCCTTTCACTGAATCGGCATTTTTCAGGAAAAAACAAAATTATTTGTTTTCCAAACAGCTCAATGTTTCCTTTGCAGGCTTCAGTCACCACACATAGTGCAGCCAGACAGTTCAGGGACACTCTATAGAAGAACACTCCAGACTATGTCACTGGCTTCTAGTCCATGCATCTGCTTTCCTGAAGATCAGGTTTCTGATAGTTGCTTCAGCTGGGGTGCTGGGGTCTTTTTGCTTTGAGTGGGAGGCTGAGATGATGTGCTGGGTGTGCCAAGCTGCTGTAATTCATCACTTGCCAGGCTCCAGGAGGCAGCAGCACTCCCCTCTCGGGCTACCAAAAGCTGGGTTCTGTTTCCCAGTCCCAAGGATGGTGTAAAATCTCCCCTACTTATTACCTTCTTGTTAGGCTAACTGCTGCAAAACCTGCTTCTGATTTGCACTTGGTTTCAAACTGATGGTCAGCTGCTAATAAACCTGCTCTCTTAGTCTCTTGTTCTCATTCCACCCTCCTCCCCCCCAGCATTGGGCATATCTCCAAGTGTCAGCAAAAACTGGGTTCCCAGCCACATACAATAGGCAGTGCCTGCTGGATTTCATTTTCCTTTCAGCTGGATTACCATACAAGATATAGAATGGGTACCATCTGCAGTCAAACTTGCTCAAAAAAAAGTTTGCTAGCATATTACACTGCATTTTATTTAATTTTTTTTTTTCCTGTGCTATCTGCACTTAGATTTGTGTAATATTCACACAGGAGGCTTCAGTAACTTTGGAAAAAATCAACACGTATTGCAAGCTGTGCCTGGAAAAAAGCAGGTGTAAACCTGGGAAGATAAATATAATCCAGTTGCTAGCCCTGATTTCTTTAGCATTTTATCAAACTCCCTGTTGTAGCAACGGGCTTAAGCTGTTTTTTCCATTCTGCTTAACCAGCAGATGACTCAGTCTCCAGCCCAAGATAATGTAGTACAATTATAGCATTCAGAATGGTTTATGTGTGACTACTCCAAAGCTTGTCTTCACTCTGTTTATTGGCTACCAGCACACCAAGCTAAATGCAAGTTAACAAATTCCTAAAAATACTCGTGGGATGAATCATCCCCTTTGCAGAAAGGGTTCTGGAGAGTGTTTACCACTGTGCTGGGAAGTCACGGGGTAGTAGGGAAGCCAATTTCTGTCCAGAAAGAGACAGGCTTGAGTCAGCCAAATGCTATGTTGCAGAGTCTGGCTGCTCTGCCTGGAAGATGGTTATTATGAGTTAATGTCCTCAGACTTGGGCAGCTAAAGGAGGCTGTTAAAGCAACTTGGTTTTCTTCCCCCCCCAAGCCTGATTCCTGTTGCTTTCCTTAGAAAGCCAGGAAATAAGATTTTGTGTGACTCATCACTTTTAAGAAAAGCTTAAGGAGTGGGTTTGCTTGGAATTGTAGGTGCTTGCCCTTCACCACTGGTACTTGCAAATGTGTGTTCAAAGCATTGAGCATTGTCTGCTACTTCCAGAGCAGCCAGCTTTTGAATTGAACATACCCAAGTGCTCTATCTGTTCCTTAAAAAAAAAAACCCTTTATGTCTGATAGATGTAGAATTACAAAAAAAGTGTTAGAATTGATAATAGCATTAACAATGAGAATAACAAAATCTAGATAAAATTGACATTTCAACTTCTGCCCTGAAATAAGCATCTAAAAGCCCATAGGTTTTCTCACCTGTCCTGAAGCACTTTAGTCCCAGTATTGGCTCTTTCACTCTGATTTAATAGAATATTATTTACTGTAAATCAAAGACTGAAACAATGACTTTGTTTCTGGAGATCTTCCATCCTATTTTGGGTACCTTGCTCACCCACCTGTTTAACACAGATGTCTTGTGCTCTCACTACATCGATTTAGCAGCATCTTTAGATAGTGCAGCCTGAAAAATAGAAGTCCTGAAGGAGTGACTCAAACAGATTATCAATTGCTGTCAACTTAAAATCGTTGCAGGTCTTCCTTATTTGAATCCTGACCATTTCATAGGTTCGTAGATTCATTTGCAACATATGACTCTAGTATAAATAGGGAAAAACCAGGATAAAAATACTGTTTAAACATTCTGAATCAATACATAGGAGTGGATAGATCATCCTTATGACTCTTCTCTGGCCCCTCTCCATCCCATCCACATCTTTTTTGTACAGTGGGGACCAAAACTGAATGCACTGCTGAAGTCAGCACTGAGTATACTGAGTGAGATAATAGTGTGGAGAAGGGCAATTTTCTGCCTTTCTTTTGTTGCATATGGGAGGGCAGGCAGAGCATGAACAGAGGGTGTGTCAGGAGTGGTCTGTGAGATCCATGGTGGAATCCCCAGCCCTGAGGTGTTCAGAAAATGTCTAGATGTGGCACCTGAGGACATGGTTTAGTGGTCATGATGCTGTTTAGTAGATGGTTGCACCTGATGACCTTGAAAGGACTGGGGACAGTGGTTTGAAATGAGCCAGGAGTGGATTGGGATGAGAACTGAGGCAGAAGTTCTTTCCCAGCAGAGTGGTGGCCACTGGCACAGGGTGCCCAGGAAGTTTTGGAGGTCCCTTTAACCCAGACATTGCCAGGATTCTGTCATTTTGAAGGCTGTTTGCAACCTTAGTTGTTCTAGGATTCTGTTCAATGATTCTGTAAACTACAGACTGCTCAGAGAAGGTTGCTTAATTTTATTTCACTGCAAAAAAAGGCAATATATCCTTCTTTCTGAATTAAACCCTTTTTTTTTTCATAATTGTATGCTTGCAGTTTAATCACAGTTTCTTTGTTCCTTGACTGCTGCCTCTCACAGTTACTCTTTCATAAGCAGGCTGATGTTTGCATTGAGATTGTGTTATAAATCTTTAAGAAAGCATGCTCTGAACATTCTCCCTTGTGCTCACACATCTCTCATCAGAAGGAAAAGTGCTCCCTAAGATGTGTCATAGCCACGTTTGTAGAGTTGTAGAGGCAGACTGGGGAACTGCCTGCTGCAAAGCTTTTTTTTGTGAAGAGTAAAAGAGGATATCTTTAGAAAATGCACCAGAAATGTCTGTGGTAGTAAAAACTCCCACTTGGTCCCAGTTGGAGGAAGGGCTGCTGCTCTGAAGTGGTGTGTGACATCACTCTGGATGCCCAGCAAAAGTCCAGGGGAAAAGCCTTTGCTTTTAGCTTGATGTGAAGCAAGAGCACTTTGTCAGGTGGTGCATTTGCTGTCCTTGCAAGACAGAGCTTTGCAAGAGGTGCTGCAGTTACAGCTCCACAAAGTGAGATGCCAAACAAATGATTCTGCAGGCAGCGTGCCACTGAACAGCCAGCTGGGAGCTGTTTATTACAGCCCAGCTCTGCTTCACATCCATCCTTACCACCATCAGTGGTTGCAGGGATGGCTCAGAGCATTCACTGGAACCCCTGGACAGGCTAAATGCACAAGCAGCCACGTTTGAAAACTTGATACTTCAGGTTTTCCTCTCTTTTCCAGCCAGATGTCAGGCTGAGAAGACCTCTCTCAGGCTCTGGAGGTGAAGAAACCCATCATCTCCCAGGTCATGGGATATTTAGCATTCCCCAGGCTGAGAGGACAAAGTGTTCATGTAGTAAACACATAAGAGAAATAATAAGAGTAATGAAAAGTTGGTGTTGAGAAATTGATACTAAAAACTACTTGGGCAAGAAGTTCACCCAAAAGCTTGGCCTAGGAAAAAATCAATCCTGATGACTTCCACTTGCCCCCTATTCTTCATGCAAATTCTGCTGAAGAAAGAAAAGCAGGTATTCATGCCAGTAAAAAACCCCTGAATTCTATTATGCACCATTGTCACCAGCAACTTTTATATGACACATCATTTCCTGGTTTGTGCCTTTTTTTTTTCTACTGATTTTTATTATTTTCATGTTCTTATTTTCATTTTGTTCAGCTTCTGCCCATGCCTAGCTTGTAATTTAACCCATGTGCTAACAGCAAAAGCAAATCATTCATGCATTCAAAGTCAAGAGGGAAAAACCCATCTTCTGCACCTCAGGATGTGCAGGGCTGTGTGTGATTGACACCCCTGTAGCCTGAGTTGGTTTATATTTTTGATACTCTTCAAGAATCAGTCACCTTGTTGACCTGCTAGGACTGGGAATAGAGAAGCAAACAAATGGGAGGGAGAACCTTGCAGGGGCTGTTAGGCTAAGCAAACATGACAAGGAAATCACTAGGGTAGGCTCATGCATATGCACTGTCAAGGTGCCATCCTTGAAAAGTGTCTTTTTTTTTTCAGTACAGTGGCACACTTTATACTGTCAGCAAGTTTTAGATGTTAAATGTATGTATTTCATCATTAGAATTAAAAGGAAAGCTTGAAAATCCTTTTTTTTTTTTTTTTAAACAAGATATTAAGTAAAAATGCTGTCAATGCAAAAAAAAAAAAAAAAAAAAGGAAAGCAAAGGTGCAGGGAAAGGTCAGTGTGATGGGTTTAAAGTGCTGCTGCTGACTCATTAAAGCTAACTGCAGTGATGATTTTAAGTAGCATCTTTGCTTCCAATGATATCCTGCAGTCTCTCCAGCAAGGATCAAAGACACTGGGGTCTTGACAGGAGAGAAACAAATGCAGGGAGCTCACCAGTGCTTGAATTCATCACTCTTCACTGAAACAGCCAATTACATTCCTGCAATTAAACCTGTCCTGCTGTGTGTGCTAGAGGAGGGGGAATCAGGAGTGTGCTTGATGATGATGATGATGATGACAGCAAGAGGAGCTGGAGTTCAGGCTCCTTGGGTCTGTGGTTCCTGGTAGTCGTGGAGGTCTGACCACTGTCAGTGGGGTGATGGGAGCATCAAAAGTCATTAAAATTTGGTCTCTTGCAAGTATTTTATACTTGGAATCATCACGACTGATTACAGTGGAAATGTAATATGCAATGGAAGATGCAAATGGAAGATTTTCCATAGAAAAGAGGAAAAAAATCAGGTTACTGCATTAGATACCTGCATGTCAGGTGGGTATTGACACACCAACAAACTGGTGGCTCTCCCATCATCCCTTTGACATCAAGAAGGAGAAACTAAACCCTAAGCTGACCAAAGAAACCAGTTTTAACACAGTGGATTGGCATGGTCCATGGGCAAAGTGTGAATCTGTCAGAAAATGGAGAAATAGAGCAGAAATCCCTCTGTCTTGCCAATAAAACAAAATAGCTCCAAGACACCAAACTTCCATCTGTTTACATGTGATTTTTAGTTTGATAGGGGAATACTTCTGGAAGGTTTTCTTACTTTTAAGAGTAATTACCAGTAATGTTTTGACTGCCAGTGCCTCTGGGCAGTGATTTGCTATTGTTTAGCTTGCAGGTAGTGTCATGTCAGTCAGATCTGGGGCTGATTCACAGGCAACCATGTCACCTAAATCAAGGAAAATACAGGTTAAAAGTCACCTCTTCCCACCCATGTTCAAGGCAGAGTCGTTTCCTTCAGCTGCTCTTCCAGGGACAGAAATCTGAAAGAATTGGAGAAGTGAGAGTCATTAAGTCTGAATATAATAGGGACCAAATTTCTCCTCTTGTCCTCAGCCCACTTTTATTTACAGCCACTGATAGTTCTGTAATCATTAGTTCTAATATTTCTTTGCACAACATCAATGAATCACATCAAACATTTAATTATGATGCTCAGCACAAGCTCTCACCCTCCCTCCTTCCTTCTGTGCATCCATCCTGCAGCTCCTCAAAACCAACTGCAAGGGGGTGAACTGTGTAGAGTTCAGAGTTGGACTGGATGATCCCAAGGGGTTTTTCCCACCTGAATGATTCCATGAGTCCACAAGTTTGTTCACAAATAACTGCCCAAGAAAAGTTTAGGTCAATATAAAATCTCTATCTTGGGAGTGTCAGCTTCCTGTGGTTAGTAAGTGTGTAGTGTTCATAACTGAAACTGAAGTTATTTTTACCAGACCTAAAGGTCATATATTATATTTTGAGAGTTTTTTGGACAATATATCTCTTAGAATTCCTATTCAAAGTATGGTTTGTAAAACTATTTTCTATGGGTAGTCTATATATTGATTTAAATTACTTATTAAAACACTGCATGCTAGCTTGTACTTCCATGACTGGACAACCTTGCAATGTTTGGCAAGGGGCCTGATCACCTTGTGCTTGTTTCCTATTCACCTCTTTGGGTTTGACTATGTCAGTTCATTTTCCAGTATTTCCAGGTCTGTGGGTTGCAAGGAGCTCTGAAATAAAAACAATAATAAAATGAGGTTAGGAAACGGTGCTGGCAAATAAGGTAGAAATAAAGAAAACATCTGCAAAGAATATGGAAATAGAAAGTGGTAAAATGTCCTTCTGGTCCCTGGCCATACTTTCCTTCTTTATTTATTTAAATATGAAAACCATAAAGGAAAATCACATATAATCTACCAAATGAATGGTGTAGATAATATAATCTACCATGGAGCAGTGCAGAAAACCCAAAGTCAGTGAGGGTGAAATTGAGAAGTTAGACAAATGGTAATATTTCCAAATCATAACCATCTTATTCCCCAGAAGGAATATGGCCCTGGTTTTGTTGTTGTTGTTTAGTTTAGTTCAGTTTTTTGTAAAGCCTTAACCTGGACAATTTCTAGTTTTTATTCACTCTATAGTATATGTCTAATCCCTGAAAGTCACCCAAATAAAACTTCTATTTATACTGGACTTGAACTCCTTTCTTATTTTGCCAGAAACCTTCAGGGTGAAAAAAAATCTGAGAAAGTAAGAGGCTACAAATAACATTAACTTGTTCCAACTTCAGTGAGTGAAATAAACCCATAGCTTTTAATGTAAGCAAACCAGAATATTATAAAGCTGTTGGTTGTTTCTGCATATCCCTCCTCTCTTTAGCCTTTAAAGAACAGTGAAAATTACTTTCTTTAGTGGTAGATAAGGCAGGAAAGCTGCAATTTTCCATGTATTCTTAATTTCACAGCCAGATTTAGAAGAAAACCTGAAAATTAATGGAAAACCAGACCAGTCACACTGGGCATTGTGTCTCATGTGGGAGCACAGAGAGGAATCAAGGAGCATTAAGGGGATAATAATTTTATTTTAGCATGGCTAATACCATTGCAGCCACTGGATTTTTTGCAGCAAATGGGACAAGATGTGAAGGCTGCAGAAGTCACTTGTGTGTCTGCAGCAGCTCAGCCAGGATCCCACTTTGTGCCAGAGCAGGGATCCTGGTCTGGGATGTGCATCAACAACCCAGATCCTGTCTGAGGCAAGAACAGGAGACTCCAGGAACAGGATCTTTTACTAGCATAAAATCTATTCTGTGTTCACAGGATTATTTTTAGTGCTAAGGCAGACTTAGCCAGTAGCAGTTAAGGAATATTAAGGAATATCTGCAGCCTGCTCCCCTGTGCAGTATAAACACAGGCCCTGTGGCTCTCAAACTCCCTTTCTTCCTTGTATTTATGAAGGTTATTTTAATAGGTTCAGCAATCTTGACAGGAGATTCAACATAGGGTGGCAAGAAACCTGTTAAAAGTACAGCCAGTCTATTTTTTTTGTAAGTAGAAAGGCAAATGACACTGTCATGATGCAGGTTCCACGGGTAGGCAGGTGCTGTGGAAACATCTGCAAATGGGTTGTGTGGAAGCAGATACTCCAGTTGAAAGCAACACCATGGCCATAGGGACCTTCCATTCTTGCCCAAGTAGACTTGCAGAACCATAAACTTAGTGAATAAAATCTCTGGATAAAAAATACTCAAGTATATAA
>JAOEGS010009836.1:19232-41626 GCA_025447755.1 Corythornis vintsioides | reverse complement strand
TTATTTATAATTTGGTTTTATTTGTTTGTTGTTTTGCTCTTGTTTGTTGTTTTGCTCTTGTTTGTTGTTTTGCTCTTGTTTGTTGTTTTGCTCTTGTTTGTTGTTTTGCTCTGGGTTGTTTTGCTTTATTTGTTTCTTGTTTTGCTCTTGTTTGCTTTGGGTTGTTTTTTTCTTTATCTTTACTGTGTAGAAAAGAAGTTTAAAATCCAGAAGTTGTGGAGTTCTCCTTCCACCATGGAACACAGTTTGTCTTTTATGAAACAAGTGACTTGAAACTTGATTTTTGCTAAAGCTTCAGGTGGAACCATGAAGGGAAAGTCCTGCCCATCTCCTCAGGGCTTCTACTTCACTATTCCTTTGGGTGATTCCAAAGCTCTCATGCACCATTTATCAGCTCCTGGGGTAGCTGCATGTAGATAAGGTTTAGACATCACCATTTACATGCTAAATATGTTAGGCACAGGGGAGGCAGGAAAAAGCTCAGCTCTGGGTGCAGTGTCCATTCTCTCACACCATGCTTGCTGCAGTATTAAAAACCCTACTGTGAGGGAGAGTTTGCCCCAGGGCCAGTCTTTTGCTTACTGTGTCTTTTTATGAAGCAGGGAGAGCTGGAATGTAACTTTCACACACAACTTAGAGCGAAAAAAAGATCAAGAAGTCTTTCATCTAATGCTTTTTACTGTTGGGTTTTTTAATTCACCATCTATTTTTTTTGGTGGCACTTGATTTTCCTGAGCACATGAAGGAAAAGAACACTCAGGCAGTATCAAAGTCACTGGCTTTTTCTTATCTTTCTGCATTTCATTCTGCTTTTTCTGCCTTTAATCCCTGGGTAGTGGGGGAGAAGTCGTGTGCAGAATATGGGCAGGAGTAGAGATTGGAGGCAAATCTTACCTTTGCCCATCCCTGTGAAGACTGTTGACAAAGTCTATTTCCAAGAATCCTATGCAGAGCATTTGTTTGAAGGGATGCATTATTCATGTCCTACCAGTCTGGTGGTATGTGCTGTTGGACATTGAAAAGGGCTTTTTTATGGCTGGGTAAGGAAATTTTATTACTTTTAAGGCATTTTGCTCATTGACTCTGACTCCTCCATCCCCCTCCCTGCCTCTTCCACTTGGAAGTATTACTTTTTTCTGTCCAGTTGATGTAGCTCTATGAAATAAATCACTGCAGACACATCTAGAAGTGCACCAAAGTGAGACTGAAGGAGATGGGGGAGATTTACTTCAACAGGTCTGCACCAGATCTGAATTGAAAAGCACCAGTTCATTAACCCAAGTCAAGTAAAAGGTGCTGGGCTGATACACACCAACAACAATTGGAATCACTGGAAAATGACAGGTATTTTTTTTCTAAGGACCTGAATCCTTAATTAATTTAGGCTCTCAGGTATTCTGACATGAAGGTAAATAATTAGATATATAAAGTGCTGAGTCGTTTTTAGTCTGCTCCCATATTCCAGCTTTTGGCCAGACTTATCTAAGCTTCTCTGAAATCATATTAGGGGTAGAGAGTTCTACATCCTGCAGTCATCATAGGAACAGAGACCTAATAAACCCTGGGTTAGTTAGGTTTGCTAACCACTAGGCTGTGGAAAACCATTTCTTTTGCTGTGTATTACTAGCAGTGTTGAGAAGGGATTTTTTGTTTCATTTTTAAATTATTTTTTATGTGGTTTTTTTTTTTTTTTTTAATGTACTTGTGATGAAGTTCCTGTGGAATATAAAATTAAAACCTGCAAGTCAAACAAAAGCTACATAGATATTCTGATGCTCAGTTCTTCAGTTCATTATAGCTTGGGTGCTCCAGCAATGAATGAAAGCAATGCATGGAGCCATGCCTAACACAGCCAGAATCAGGGCCCTGAGCAGGAGGCCACAAGTCACAGCTACTTTTGAGATTAAGTGAAAAACATATAAATTCACCTGTAGATCTGTGTAGTCACTCCATCTGTATAAAATAAATAGGTAGAAAAAAATCACTGTGCCTCAAAGAATCAAAGATGATATATACTCTTAGAGTACAAGGAAATACATGGATTTTTTTGTTATTTACCAAGTGGAATTCTGTCTTAAAAATGATTTATAAAATCTCCCCCCACATTTGGAAACTGAAACAAACCTGCTCTGTTGGCAAAACTTAATTGGCTTGCTTGTGTAGTTAACACTCCAAGAGAACCCCTTCAGCTAATCATTTGGAAGGTTGAAGAAAGATTTAATGTCAATAAATTGAAGTTCCTCTCAAGTTGGTGTAGCTTTTGTGAATGTGAATGAAGCACTTCTTGGGTCTTTGAGACTTGTATCTGAAACTGTAATATATGTCCTGCTTCCAGTTTGACCTTTAAGGTTTTATTTTTTTGATAGGCTGCTGTTCACAGCAGGGGAAATGGCAGGAGGAGATTTCTTTATGGCAGAATAAAAATGTGTTTACCTAAAGAAAAAGCAATACAGAGTGCAGACTTTTTTTCCTTTTAAAATGACAGGAAATCAGAAAAGGCTCCCCAAAGAACCTGTGAGGAACCTGGATCACAACCTGTAACAGAATTCATCCATTTTTTGGTCAATTCACTTAATTTGTTGTTTGAAGATGTTTATTAATGTTAATTTATTAATTATTATTTTCCATTCAGAAAATCTATAGGTTTGTTGAAGCTATAGCTGCTTTCCTTAGTGTGGTAGCAATGGCCTAGGAGTTCAATTTTATTTAACCAGAAACTTGTCTGCTGTGTGTCTTTGTCTCCTTGAACTGGCTGGGCAAGTTCTTCTGATGAGAGGATGCCAGCCCAGGAGCAGCAACACATTTAACACCAACACATCAGCTGTGCTTTTGGAGATCCTAATTCATCTTGGTGTTGCTCATCCTTGAGAGGAATGAGGGCAGCCAAAAGTCTGCCATAGAAGCAGAAAGAGGTAATATGCTGTAGCACTGAAATAGTAATTTCATCTTTATTTTGGTCAAGGAGAACTAGGAGTACTATGAATTAGGTCTTTCTGTAGCCACATGTCACCATCTAAGTGGGAATTATGGTGCTGTTCCTGTGCATCTTGTTCAGCAGAGTGCCTCAGGGACTGTGATAGATAACACAGCATCTTGGAAGAATTTTTGATGCCTGTAACCCTGGCAAGGTTTAGCCAAATGTAGCTGGTGTTCAGATTTCACGTGGAGTTTGCCATTGGAACTCACTGGTCTGGTCAATCATGTGGTGAGGCAAAAAAAAATGAAAATGTGAGCCTCATTCTCAGACCTGTCTTCTGGTTTCTACCTTGTCTACTGAAGGGTAACTACCAATATAGTATCCAATATAGTTAATTTCAGGGAAATCAATTTCAGTTACATCATTTCTGCAGAGGCTTCATACAGAAATAGTATTACTGTTTAAAGGTAATGCTTAGAGAAGGATAAATGGATGGAAAACACCATCCCTGGAGAAACTGCAGCTCAGACTGCAAGCACTAGGATTATTCCACATGGGAGGTGTGCTGGATGTTACCTTCAGGGTGGGCAGTGCTGCTCACCTTGATGTTCCCATTTGCCTACCTTCTCGAGTGAAAATGGGTTTGTGTGTACACAGACTGCAATGTGCACTCAGACTTGGATTCAAATCTGTGCAAAACTGCTGCTTTCTTCATGAATAGAGATGCTGGGAGAATATACATTGGAATTTGAAATATCATAGCTAGTTCTAATCTGAAATTATCTCGCCCATATTTTCTTCTTCACCAATCATTCACAGTCGAGGAACCTGACAGGGGTTTGTTATATTCACTGTGGAAGTTTTAACTGCTTTACATGGCATAACATAAGTCTCCACGTGTCATAAGAACTGGTATTAAGTGCTAATTCCCAGAATCTCTTCAAGCTACAGCTGCCTGCATCTTCCTTTGGTGCTTAATAGCAATTAACAATAAACAAGAGCAAAAACTTCTAGTGCACATAGACATAAATGAACTCCTCACTAATTTCTCTGCAATGTCTGCATACTGTTAAGGTTCCCAGTGCTATTTTATAGCCTGTCTTCTTTCAAGACCAGTGTTACCAGACAATGACAAATCCATTGGTTCTGGTTGTATCATGCTCTGATGCTCAGCCATCTCAATCTGCTGTAGTTGCTGTCTGAGATCTTCTTTGGGGGCAAAAACCCAAGGCACGAGAAAAATAACTCCAAATCAGACATTTTGCTTCTCTCTCTCTCTTCTGGGAGCTGTGGGGAAGGCTGTCATGCCTCTGCTCACTGGCTGTGTCTGAAGTGATGCTCTCACACGATTGGAGGCATCCTAGGATCCCTAAACTGGAGACATGGATGTTATTACTTCTCCTGGGTGACTTACTGCTAGGATCCCTCATTAAAGACCTCATTTTACATGGCTTTTATTTGTCATTCCAAAACTCTGCAAGTCCCCAGAGGATGCAACACCACTTTCTAAGTTGTTTTGGCATTATTTTTCTAAGTTGAGTACTGAGTTAAATGCCAACAGGTCTGAATTCTGGATTCATTGCTGCTGTTTTCTCATTTAGCATCACTAAATGTGGCTCTGAGTTTGATAAGGAATCTTTTGACAAGACAATTGTCTAACAATGGATTTTCATAACTTTGGGCATACATTTTTTTGGCACCTACCCAGTCAGTGATTGCAGGAATCTGATTCTTTCTTTCCACATCACTGGGACTTCTGTGTCCAAGCAGTGGGGGAATTGGAGGGACCTAAATGTGAGCAGCAACAGCATCTGAAGAGGATCAGAAAGGATGGTTTTGGTCGTGTCTCTCTGCTAAGTGGAGACATCTAAGTTCCACCAAAGTTGCTCATTAAGGGTGATTTTGGATCTCTCCCTGAGTATCATCTTGCTTTAACTGGAGGAGGCTTTGAACAAAAGCCAGCCTTTACAAAAGCCTCTAAGACACAGCTCTCCATCTATCTCAGTGTTCCCTGACCCTACCAGTGGAATGAATAACACAGAAGCAAAATAATAAATAAGCGAATAACGCACAGGAGGTTTTGTTTGGTTTGGGTGAGGGTTTTTTTCCCCTTGCTTTTTTATTTTTGAAGTCCATACTTTCATTTTCTGTTAATAGACACTAAGAAAAATCTCACTCGTGAGACATTCTGATATGCTTCTGTGTGTGTTTAATTTCATTTTTGCTCTTTTCACCCCAGGCTCTGGCTGGGAATGGAGCCACAGCAAATACACTGAAGGTCTTTATAATGCTTTAATGTTTGGGATATAAGGGAGCCTTGCAGTATCTGTATTGTCAGCACTATTCCAAGTCCTAAATGGAATCAGGCTTTTTAAAACCACGTGGTTCCAAACGTATGGTTTAGGAGCAGCATATATGTTCCCTCTGTACTAAAACTATAGGTTATCAGCACAATTTGCAGTCTGTAGTAATCATCCACACTCTTAATTAAGAGCCATATATAGAGCAGAGAAAATGATTACTGTGGGCTTCCCTAATAGGTTATAACATTCCATAAGACACCATGTAACACAAAAGGAGAAGTGCTGGCTCCTGTAAATTCAATAGAATAATGTTTTGTTTGTTCATTTGTTTGATTTTTTAATTTCTATCAATCAGAAGTCTTTAAAAGAAATTCTTAAAAAAGATTTTCCAGTTCTTTCCATCCATTCCAATGGCTTAATGTATTTATGCCATATGTAATAATCAGAAAAAAAAAAGAAAGTCACTTTTCTGAGATTCCCGAGGTTAAAACCTATTAAAATCCCAACCTAATTAGGAGATAAGTGCTGCTAATACATGATTTCTTCAAGATCCTGAGCTTTACAGAGTAAATTAACAATTGCAGCTTTCTCAGAAGACATAAACAAACCTTTTATGTACTTGCATATTAGTTTTCTTCAAGAGGGATAACATTTCAGCACTCAGCTGTCTGCAAAACGCAACCGGAATTGTTATTTTTATTAGAGTTTAGAAAAGCTGAACAAGGCAGCAATTAACAAGGAATGCCTTAGGTTCAGCTCTTGGAGTGGATCTGTGCGTGTGGAGTGGATCTGTGTGTTTGTGTTTTGCTTTCAGTTGGTTTGGATACCCTAAGAGTAAAATTACTGGGATTTTTCAGCAGTGCTATTCAAATCAGAGCACAGAGCTGCAAAGTTCATCCCGTTGCTCACATGGCAACTTCTTTGAAAGTTGGGCTTTGTTTTTTTTCTCCCCCCCTGTAATGTTAGATGCCTGAGAAAAAATTGCTACTTTTCCTTTTGTATTTTTTTTTTCCCCCCTCTCTATTTTTTTTTTTTCCTGATTTTTCCCTTCTGTGGAAACAAAACAAAGCTCTTGGCAAGGCAGCCCACACTTGCAGCCCTCTTCCTTCTTCTTTGTGAGGCGTGATGTCACCACTTGGCGTTGGGAAAGCCATTGTTTCCCCGAGACTCCCATAAATGGCCTTTCTGTGCTCCTGATTTACATGGCAAGGAATCGGATGGGAATTGCTTGCTGGGGTGACTCCCACTTTCCTTTCAGTTAAACATCGTTTGGTAGGAAATATCCACAGGATATATTGTTATTCATGGTACATCCCCTCCACCACCTCAGCACCCTCGGCTGTTGTTTAGAAGGGGATTTGCAGAATAAAGCTCTCCTGCCCTTCTCTCTTGCTCCTCCCTCTCCTTCCAAACATGACAAATGTTGGCTCTGGTATTGGAACGTTTCAAGCCGAGAACAAAGGCAACTTGTTTCTTTATTCCAGGAGTAAACTCCTGCCAGTGGCACCTTTCCAGAGCTGCCCCGTTCCTCGCGGCGTCGCGGTTACTCTGCCCTAGGCGAGTCGTGGCAAAGCTCCTCTGACACTGCTCACGACTCATTCATTCCATACTTGGACTTTCTCTACTTGGCTGGGAAAAAAAAAGGGCAGTGAAACTACAAGATAAAGGAATTTTCAGTGTTCAAGAGCTAGAAAACACTCCCTGAACCCACACATCTCCCACTTCGCCTTTGGCAAATCACGTCACCGAGTTTTTCGCCTTAAAATGGCAAAAATTAGTCTATTTTGGGGGGGACTTGGTTTTCTGTTTGGTTTGGTTTGGATTTGTTTGGGTTGGGTCGAGGGTTTTTTCGTTTGTTTTGTTTGACTTTTGATTTGTTTTGATTTTTTGATGTGTTTTTGTTTGCCTTGTTTTTGTTTTGTTTTTGCTTTTATTTGGGTTTGGTTTGATTTTGGGTTTTTTTTGTCTTTTGGGTTTTTTTGTTGGTTGGGTTTTGTGTATGTTTTGTTGGGTTTTTTGTGTAGTATTTTGGTTTTGTGGTTTTTTTTGTTTTGTTGTGGTTTTTTTGTCTTGAGTTTTTTGCTTGGTTGGTTTTTGTGGAGGGTTTTTTTGTGTTGGTTTTTTTTTGTAGTTGGTTTTCTTTTGCTATTGTTTTGGTTTGGGTTTTTTTTCTCTTTTGGGTTTTTTTGTTGGTTGGGTTTTGTGGTTTTCTGTTTGTGTTTTTGTTTGGTTTGTTTTTGCTATTTTGATTTGGGTTGGTTTTAGGTTTTTTTGTCTTTTGGGTTTTTTGGTTGGATGTTTTTTGTGTGTGTTTTTCTGTTTGTGTTGTTTTTTGGTTTTGTTTGGTTTTGGTTTTGCTCCTGTTTTTGGTTTGGTTTGTGGGGTTTTTTTGTCTTTTGGGTTTTTCGGTTGGTTGTTTTTTCTGTGTGTTTTTGTGTTGTGTGTTTTTGTTTGGTTGATTTTTGTTTTGTTTTCTTAATAGATTTGAAGCTTTTATGAGCAGAGGGCTCCATGTGTGTCCAAGAAGCACCACACTGGATTCATAATCTCAGGTGAGCCCTCTACAAACCACTGTGATAAAATAACTAATAATGAAATCCCAAATCCCCCAAACCCTCAAACTTAGTGTAAGGTCAGATAGGATCTGAATATTTTTTCTCTCTGACAGGATAAACACATTGTAAGCAACTGCAAAAAGTCTTCTGACTTCCAAAAATCAGTACCCCTCACTCATGAGCCACATCATTTGGAGTGGACTCTTTAGATCTGTGTTCAGGGTTCAGGCAGTTCTCAGTTGCAGGAAAAAACTTGATGATGTGATTACTTCTATTTAAAAAAAAGAAAAAAAAGGAAAAAAAAGAAGCTTTAAAAATATGCCTGTGGTGAACATTTTCCATCTGCATTTATTAGAGTGTGATAGGCAGGATCCCTGGTTGTTGTAAGTCAATGTTGCCCTGATTTACGCCGTATTAGGTTTGGCACTCTGCCTTTTAAATAAAAAGGGAGCTCAGATATTGTTGTAAGCACTGCTGTGAGCTATTTTTACTTAGTCAACCAAGAAAAAAAAAATATCACCACCCTAAATAAAGAGAGTTTTAACAAGTCTTGAGTAGGTACTCTAGGGCTGTGAAAAATCTGCTGCTTCTCAATAAGCATCTGGAACCCCCAGTGGAGCTCTGGCCCATTCCCATACGCTTTTCTTCCAGCAATAACACTGCAGAGTGGCAGTTTCCCATCAGCTCTGTGGAGCAGAACTGTAACCTCAGGAAGGAGTGAATAAACATCATTGCCAAGCAGCAGCTCCCGAGGAGAAGGGTGAAATTTCACATGTTTAGTTCATGTGGAGAAAGGAATGTTGACCAAGTTCATTTGAATGATTGGAAAAATATCCTGGGCTTCATTAAAATGACTTTCTCCTTCTGAGGGTTTGACAGCTACTTTCTGTTTCGTGACAGCAACGTTTCCTAACAACAAAATTTCCAAGTAAAGCTGAAGCAACATTTATGGAAAAACTTATTAAGCAATTGCCTTATAATTAGCCAGGCAAAGGAGATACTTTTTTAGACACCCTTTGCATGGCAAATACTGGATAAGACTGTAATTTGTGTTTTATCAGTCAGTATGTGTGCCTAATTGCAATGCTAATTTAATATTCAAAAGACTATTTATTGTGTTGAGAGTAAGAAGTTGATATCCTTCACAATTGTTTGAATCCAGCTAATGTAACTGCTTGTTATTATTTAATTAAGAACTTCACAAAGCAAGAGATATTAGTGTGTGCAGTATTTCTTTTAGCAGATAATGCATGTTTCCAAGCAGGACCTCTGAAAGAATACATAGAAATTCATCTGGAACTTGGAGTACAAAAAATACTAAAACAATGAAAAGAAAAAGATAGGAAGACATCAGCCAGTGAAAGACAGGGAGAGAGAGAACAGATAGGGTAGAAAAGGTTATATATAGTATGGAAAATAAGTTACAAGGATTTGAAAACATCTGGAATACATTTCTGGAATGTCTCTGAAAAACAAAGCAAACCACAGGAGGAAAGTCAGCCCGAGCGTTACTCAATTCTTTTCTTCCTTTCCTTTTCATAGAGGGGGGTTTGTGCAAAAAAATGTTTGATGTTAATGGAAAAATTCCTTGCAGTGTATGTGTTCTGCCTTCATAGGCCTCGACTGAGTAAGCACAAACCTCATTTTAAACATTTCTGCAGCTCCTTAAAAATCAATGGGATTATGCTTGTGTTAGAATTAGGTGAATAAAAAGGCCTTAAGTTAAAAACCTTTTCCCAGTGATTTTGGTGAGCTTTGGAACAGGTTGGCTCCAAGTGACCTGCCTTGCCTTCAATGTCATACCCCTAGAAATTTGCCCTCAGCACAGGAGGGACATGGAGCTGATGGAGAGGGGCCAGAGGAGGCCACGGAGATGCTCAGGAGGCTGGAACAGCTCTGCTATGGGGACAGGCTGAGGGAAATGGGATTGTTCTCATCTTTAGTGCTCTACACCAGGACTCTGTCAGGTAGAGGTATCCATCCCCAGTCAAACATGTCATAAGATTTTCAGGATTTAAGAGAAGAACCTGGAGCTTATGGTTATGTGGATTCCACATGCCTAGAAAATGTCTATGGTAGTGATGAAGTCACTTCTATGCAAAACATGAGCAGTTAGAGTGTGGTCCCAGAGAACAAAACAAGCAAAAAAACCAAACAACAAAACCAAAAGAAAAACAAACACAAAAAAACCCCACACCAAAAAACTAAGATTATAGTTCAATTTCCTATTCATTTGCCAAACTGATCACCTGAAGGCTGAAACAACAGTCTCTTCTGAATGGTGAAGTTGACTTGCTATTGTCTCAGCCTACGTGCCAAAGAGAAGTGTGGCCAGGAAGAGGCAAGAGGCTTTGGTATCTTGTGGTTAGAGTTCTCACAAGGGAAACCTCAGTAATTCAAATGTTGTTGTCTTGTACTCGAAGCTGAAACTCTAGGAAATTTATAAATAGATGTTTTGTGGTCAGTTGTAAAACAAATGAAGATCTTCCTTTCAAGTTCTTTATTAACATCTTCTTTTTTGAAGCTGACAGAAGAGAGGCTGTTAATGTAATAGACATTTTCTATTAGACCTTGCCTTGACAAAATGTCATTAAATATGTCAAGAACTAAAAATAACTCTGCAATATTTGGATCAATTCTGTTCCTGCCAGAATAATCTATATGAATTCTATCTGGTATCTGAGCCCAGACATAACAATTAAATAGCTGCAGTGTAGTTTTATTCAATTTGACAATTACAGTTATGTAGTTACAGTTATTTCACTTAGGATTTTTGGCGGTGTGTATTTAAAAGAGACAAGTAGGCAAAGCAGCACACTCAGGGCAGTCCTACTTGAAAAGCAAGTGTAATTTGCATTATTGATAGATAAAAGTGCAAAAGGTTTAATGGAGTTAAATGAGCCATTCTTGTAATTGCAACATATTCCAAACAGCTTGTGCCTATTACCTCAGCATTATAGAATATTATATATTATATTATAGCCATCCTAGGAGTCTGTTAGAAATGTGTGAGCTTTTCCCCTCCTCTGACTTTTTTCATCCAGTGTCTTTATATTGCTTTTGGAAGAAAAAGTAACTTCTCAGCTTTCCTTCCCCTCAGCGACTCCCACTGTGCATCCTGCTTCAGAACTCCAAAATCTCATCACAATGGGCTTGAAATTCAGTTTCTCATCTCCATTTGCCAGGTGCAGTAATTGCAGGATGAGCATGAAATAACCTGGGGGGATTCCTCCTGTAAAGTGGGTATTGAACGAGTAGAGATGGCAAAATGATGCTTCTCTGATCCTAACACTTGTCCTTTCTGTGCATTAACCAAATGATTCCTTTCCCTGTTTCTGCTGCAGAATGGGGGATGGTGTGTTGCAAAGAAATGCTGCACTGCAAAATGTAATCTGTTCCCAATCAGTTTGGACAATCTTGAATTCTGATGATGATTTTGTTATAGGTAAGTGGTGTAATAAGAGCCATTTAAGCTTGTGGCTGAGTGATTAATAGGTCACTTCCATGATAGCCTTGGTTACTTATCATTTCTGCCCTTGGTACTTGCACATGCTGTGCTGCTATTTCTCCTACCTTCAATTCTATCTTTCAAGAAAATAACATGTTTCAAGTAGAAAACAATAAGCACTGTAATGGACACTCTTTTCCCATGAAAATTCAGTTTATAAATGAAAGTCATTAATGAACATGGACATGTATATCTGTTACATAAGAAAGGAATGGTGCCCATCTATGTGCTAACAAAATTTCTGAAGAAAATGTGGGGGGTTTTTAATAGGGAACAGCAACTTTTCTTTCTGTGGAACTGTTAGGTTATTTTGGGTATTAGTGGTTGGTTTGTTTTGGTTTATTCTTTGAATTAGAATATCCAGTACAGCAAAACGAGGTGATTTTTAAGTAAGAATTCTTTCAGAAGTGTCACCGTACGTGCTTTATGGAACTGTAATTGTGGCAGATCTCCATCCCCTTCTCTGAATTGTTCACTATGCCAAAATGTATTAACAATAGTGTCTCAGTAAGGGGCAAATGCTGTAATACATTGTGGGGGATGCCAGCTGATTGAAAACCATGTGACAGCAGAATATAGTCATGAAGTTACTAGTGCACAATTGTTTGAACTAAAATGTTAGATTAAAAATTCTTGATTTTCCACTGAAGTGATTAGCTTTTATATTTTACTTTCTATTTAAATATGACGTTTTAAAATACTATCTGATTAGGGCTAAGCAAAAGAAACAGCTACCTTGAAGTCAAATGAATAGTCCTGAAAACTCTTTTGGCCAACGACAACTTGGAACTATTATTCATTCAGAAACTCAGCAAATTGAAGAGGCAGACATGGTGTGAGTGTCATGTTAATTGGTAATAATGCTGTAAAGCTACTGGCTGTACACATCAGACTGGAAAGAAATTGCATAGTAGAAAAATATCAATGAGATGAGGTCTGTGGCAGTGACTTTTATTGTAGGATGAATTGAAATTGGTCATTCAAGTTCCACAATGAAACACAAGGCCTTGATTCAACTTGAGTTTCATGGGAGCAGCATCTCATGCTGTCAACAGAGATGGGCCAACTTCCTCCTAGATAACTGAATGTTTGGGTAAACATTACAGCAAAAATGAGCCAAGAAAGAGGTGCTAATCTATTGAAACTTTTTTTTTTTTTGTCAGTTAACTTCTAGAACTGATCTGTGAATCTGGCATCTCATTACTGGTGATAAAGAAGTTCTTCTGCATGGGCTACTTTGGCCCTCAAAAAGGGAATCCATATCAAAAATGTTCAATATCTATATTATTTCTCAGTGGGCAATATAGATTCATAGAATTGATTGGGTTGGAAGGGACTTCCAAAGGTCACCCAGTCCACCCCCTGCACTCAGAGGGACATCTCCAACCAGCTCAGGCCGCTCAGGGCCCCCTCAGGCCTGGCCTTGGATGTCTTCAGGGATGGGGCCTCCACCACCAACCTGGACAACCCATTCCAGGGATCCATCACCCTCAGTTTAAAGAACTTTTTCCTAATGTCTAACCTAAATCTCCCCTTTTTTGGCTTAAATCCATTACCCCTTGTCCTGTCCCTACAAACCCTTGTGAACAGACCCTCCCATGCTCTCTTGTAGGCCCCTCCCAGGTGCTGTAAGGTAGATTTGTAGCTATAATATAGATTTGTTGGTTGTCAGACACTGATTCATTCTCACCATACCAAGAAAACTTTTAGTACAGAGGCAGAAATGCAGTTGGCTGTTGAATTCTTTACAATTCCAGCTCTTTAATTTGTTTATTTATGGAGAGGTAGAATTTAGTAGGCCAATCTGAGCTAAACCATGCCATTCATTATTACCCAGATCCCTTTATAACTTTATTCATTTTGAGGAAATTGCAGGAAGCACAAAATAATTCCTCTAGAAATGAAGTGGCTGGTACTTTACATTTATTACAGCTGTGAAGCCTTCAAGGTAGATGAGTAATAATTTCTCATTCTCAACAATAGTTTTACAGAGAATGCTCAGAGACTTGCAAAGGGTGATTAACACGCCGTGCATTCCCATGCAGTGGCATCATGCTACTAATTCACTCCAAAAGAAGTTCACCATTCACTACCAGCTAGGGAAGAAATGAAAAGACTTGGCATTTTGCTCAAATTATCTGCTGTCTTAACCACTCATTTTCAAGTCAAGGCCAAGAGCTGTTCTAAAAAAATGTGCAAGTCCACGGGCTATATTTGCCATAAATGTATCTTGTGTCTGCACTCAGGCTTTTCTGTGACAAATACAGAAGATACCAAAACTAGAAGGACATAAATTAATAATACAGACACAACAATTCATGGGGAATTTGTGAATCCATTTTTAACTTCTATTATTCCAATGCTTAAAAAATGTTGCTGATGATGAAAAATACAAAGCTTAGCTTGATTTCTTTCTGTGAGGTTGGTTTTTTTGGTTTTTCTTTCTTTCCTTTCTTTCTTTCTCTTTCCTTTCTTATAGACAGTTTCTTATATATAGACAAATTCACCATTGGTCTTTTTAAACAATTTTTCCCAAGTTATTTGTGTGGTGTGAAACCTAAAAGCTCATCAAATATTATTGCCATCACATTTATATTTACCTTTAGGATTCCTCAAAACTTTTCCTTTTTTTCTTTTTTAACAACAGCAAAAAGGTGCTTGGAGATATTTAATAACTGAAAATTAAGCTCTTGGAGTAAAATTTATAATGGAAGAAAAAAGAAGAGGCAGTTCTACAAAAGCACTTGTATTGAGAGGCTCTGGAACTAGTTAAAAACAGTATAAGCCCACGCTGGGCAGCAGATGCCCTCTGGGCAGACTGAAGCTGGAATTCATGCAAAGATTTCTGCTAATATCTTAAAGAAGAGGATACAATTTGAAATGTGTTTTTATACAGTCGAACTTGGATCTGATAAGGTAGGAGCTTTATAATCCTAATGTATGTCACAAAGTAGTAAATAAATACAGTTAAATAATAAATATAGTTAAACAATAAATACAGTTAAATCATAAGTAGAGTTAAATAATATATATAGTTAAATAGTAGTTAAATAAAGCAACTTTTAGTTAACACATCTGACTTGAAAGTCAAAGATGCTTTGGGCTGGAGGAGCACTTTAGAGTATGTGTTGGGAATGTACTAATTCCTTTCTCAGAAGAAGAATTTTGTGGAATGGAAGAGAACAAGCAGAGAAGTAAATATTGCAGATTGATTAAAATTCAGTTAAAATTGACTAATGGAAGTATTTGAGATGTTACAATGGCTTTCAGGAAACCTGCCACATTCTACCTCAGGTCCACTGATGACGTGACTGAAAAAAATTCAAGTTGTTACAGCTTGAAACACATCTCAGTACCTCTGAGTTTCTTGATTACAGCCTGTAAATACTTACACTGACTTGGGGGGGAAAAAAAAAAGTCTTGCCAAGAAAATATTTGAAAAGTTGCTTGACTTGGGGTATTAGTTTTCCTTAGAAACTATTGATTAGTCACAGAGGCCTCAGCAGGACTGGCTGTTTCTCAAAACACTGCATTAGATATTGATCACAGTGATCTATGAGTTACAGGAGAAATGGATAATACAGGTTTTCTGTTCATACCCAGGGCCTTTAACAACATCTGGAAGAAAGTTGTAGTCTATGGTCACATTCTGCATGTGTATTTGGGGTTATACAATTCTTCTTATAAGTGCAAATCTACTCCCCAGGATGGAATGTTGTGTTGAAGAGTGTTTTCTGCAGATGGTAAATAAGAAAATACTCCTTGCCCAAACTCCAGTAGGACTTTCTCTGGACTGGAGAAGGATGGAACTTTCTGCAAGGGTGTAGAGACTTTTGGTCATCTGTAAAGGATAAGCCCCAGGAGCAATGGATTTATTCATTGAGACTTATATGCTCTTTGAAAAGGAGCTGACACTCTCTGCTGCAGGCACCCTTTTAACTAGCTAAAAAAATACAGTGGATGAGCCCAAGCTCTCTCTCAAATACTTTCTTTTTTTCCACAGTAATTCAGAGTAAAATAAATAAATTACTATTTAAAAATCAATAAAACACTAAAATAAATAAAGTGGCTATTCCTAGAAGAAGATTCTCAGAAAAAAAAAGAAAATATAAACTTCTCAATGTAATTAATTATGACACACCCCTCTATAATGAAGCTAATGATATTTTTTTCATTTGATGCAGCTTTGTCTAGTTCTTTCATTACTATAGTAACCAGTAAAGCATTCTCTGCACAAAACTTTATAGTATATTTACATACTTTATAGAATATTTACATTATTTACATACTTTATAGTATATTTACATACTTTATAGTATATTTACATTTGTGCTTGTGCATACATCTTTTACACTAAATTATGAAAAATTATTTGGATCTTCCAGTTGAAAACTAAATACTCAGAGCAGATTTTTCTCCTGAAATTTGTCACTTGGGTATCTTGCAGATTTATTAGGCTCTGCTGAGTTCCACTAGATTTGTTTTCTCTGTTTATATTTCCACTTCTTTTCCCAAAACTCAGGACACTTATCTGCTCCTTCTCCCATTTACACTGCCTTCATCACACTCTTTGATTTATTTCTATTACTTATAACGAAATTTAGATGTAGACAATTTGAAGCAGCATTCAACACAATTGCAAATTGGCATTTGCAGCTCAGTCCTGTGGTCTGGTAGTAGCCTCAGGTGGGTAAAATCACCATCCCAAGTGAAATTGGGCAGATGTCAGCAGAATTCTGTTCATTTGCAGCATTATGGATCACAGGGATTTAACGAGCTGGTGGCACAGAGCATGTAGTGGAAATAAGAAGCCAAGGAAAACAGTCTGGTTTATTGAAGTGCTCTTTTCTTTAGGTCTCTAGAAGAATTATGAATGAATTTAGAAGGCAACTGGAAGGAGAAAAGGTGATTTTGTTGTTTACCTCTGTCCTTCTGTCTTCCTGCAATAATCACAGTATTCAATATTACTGATTCAGTTATAAGTGTCAGTCAATGGCATGGATTTTGTGTACTGCAGAGCTCTGAAATGGATAGAATTTCTACCTGTGCCAGTGTGCCAGCTTTACTGACACCTACAGCACCTTTAGCATTCTCTGCTTTGTGGTATCCCTTTATTGCAAAATGGTGCCATAAAACACACTAAATTATAAACTACATCTTTGAAACCACCTATTTATAATAAAGCATGCAGGATTTGTCCATTTATAGAGATCATTTCTTTTCTTACTTCTGTATTCTTTCTACCAAACATGCTTCTTACATCAGGTTTCCCAAGGCAGCCTCAGGTTGCAATCAGAGCCCTATCAACTGAGTTAGCAACGTTTTCAATACAATAGCAGCATTTGTTTGCTTAGGAACTTCCTTGTTAGACTCTCAAAGTGCTTTGTGAAACCTCAAATAGTACAGTCAGCTGGGGTCAACATTTCCTTTGTTTGTTTGGCTGCTTCTTCCCCCCTCCCCTTCCTCCCCTGTCCCCAGGGGTAGAAACTAACTAATGAGCAAATGGGGAAGAAGGGACTGTGGTTGAGCATCTCCCCCAACCCTCATTAGCCACAGGGCACATGTCATAACCCCAGGAAATGCCTTGCAACCCCCCCCTGCCTTCCATTAGACTCAGTTCTGGACCAGTTCTGCATCTATTCCTGTCTCAGTGAAGCTTAGGAATAGATAATTGCAGCAAATGGATTCTGCTTCTAATGATCATTTAGTAACTGCTGCTGGTAGAGGAAAACAGATCAGTTTGGTTGGCCATGATTTCAGCTTGGTTAGAGCTTTGTGAAATGAAAAGTGAGATTGGCCAAGTCAGTTTTCTGCCAAAGGGTATATATATATTTTATTTTTTTTTTTCATCAAATTCAAAAGAAAATTATTCACCTGTTGCAGGGTGTGATAGAAGGGGAAAAGACACTTCTGTGCCCAAGGGAAGAATAGCTTTAAAAAAAAACCAACAGAAAACCTGCTGTAAGGCTCCTATAATGTGAGAGTTGAAAAATAGTCTGATTGATGAACTACTTTTCTTGCAGAGGTTGGATTTTCACCATCTAGATGGAAACTCAGCAGCTGTAAAGAGCTGCCCCTGTGAGCCTCAGAGGTCTCAGGAAGTGCAGGATCCAAGAGCATGATCCAAAACCATTTCATCACCAAATGTCCTAGAGTTCCCTCCTTGCAGAGGGGTGACACTTGAGGAGATTGCTTCCAGGTTTCTTGGGAGCTTTACCAAACATTTGGAGATGGAAGCTGCTTTTGCTATGAGCTGGGCAAAGCCACCTGGGCAGGAGAAAATGTGGATGGAGAGAGGAAATGAAGAAGGGGAAAGGATGGAGCACTGAGGGTTGGTGGGTATGTAAGTATTGTGTGTCTAAGTTCAAATAACTATGTTTGAGCAACTCTGCCTTGTGTAAAGTGTGTCAGCACCTCACACAAAACACCACAGAAATAGCTATAATGGCATTCTATTTCCTTCAGATTTTAGCTGGTATGCTCTAAATTAGGTCTAGAGCCACACTGCACCAGCAGAACGGAAAGAAATATTTAATAACATCATTTCACCCTATTAGGCTTGAAAAGAAAAAAAAAAAAAGATTTAGCTTGAGTCTCTAACTGACACACAGACACAGACAGGCCAGAAGAAAATTGCACTTATAGTTTTGCTTTTGAGTTGCTTGAAAGTGAAGCATTCTTTTTATTTTCCTTCAACTTTCCTGTGTGTTTTGTGTTCCTGGAGTGTACAAACCTGTCTGGACTTTTGGAGGTGGGAGCCCAGGGAGGGTTTTATTTGACATCATCTTTTTTTTCAGGCTGAAATATCAGTTCAGTTAAGGATACTGGTCATGAGATTTGGATACCTCAGATCCCCAAAGCCTTCTTCCTTTCAGATCAACGGAAAGAGTGTGAAAACATCTTCTCTGCCACATGGCAACAGCCAGAGATATGCAAGTGGATGAGATAATTCTGGAACTGGAAGTGGAACAGCCATGTCAGAGCCAGCCTGGGTTCCCCAACGCCCATAGGAAACATGCAGTAATCCCTGCAGTAATGCTCTGCTCAGCACTGGAGAGGCCTCATCTGCAAACCAAGCACTGCTTTGGACTGCTTCAGGTGAGGTGCAGGTGAGCCAGGGCAGAACTGGGTGGAGAAAACACAATGAGGGGGAGGAAACAGTGGGAAGAACTGGGGTGGTGTGGTCTGAGGGCAGGGCGAGGGAGGTGGGGGTTTGGGGTTTGAGTACAGAACACATCAAAGTCTGTTACAGAAGAAGGGAAGGATTTACTTTCACTGTGCAAGGCAAACCCAGTTGGAAATACATGAAACTGAATTTCTGTGGTACCCATTTTAGATATCAGGAACAGCTGCTAATGTAAGCAAAGCACGAGCAGTGATTCACCCCAAGCCAAGGTGCCTGTGGCAACTTGGGGAACTTTTATACAGTAAGTCCTTAAGTAAAACTTATAAAAGCATCTAAGGATGACCAGAGGGATGGATGAGGTGAGCTCTCCAAGACCTGCCAGCTTTATCATTCCACACTTCTGCATTTCAACTGTAAATCTTCTAAGTAAGGCAAATTAACTTATGTTAAGAGCTATACTATCATGATTTTCAAGAATCCCAGGTACTTGCTCTGTAATGGAACTGCAGAGATAGGTGGTGTAGTTTTCTTCAGTCATTTAGGAGCTATCTCCTAGAATTAATTTATTTTTCTAGTTAGTGCAAGAAACACTCCTGAAAATAGCCCTGTCTAGTTGCTGTCAACACAAACCTGTTATTACTGTATAGTTTGTAAGAAGAAATCATATATACTTAAATGTAGGTATTTCTGTGCACAGATTTCTATGTATATTTATGTAAATATAATAGATCCTTCCAATGGGAGTGAGGCACTGAGTGCTAGGATGGCATTTGTTTATCCTGTTCCAGTCAAATATAATTAGACAATATAAAAATTAGTGAGGAAAAATAAGTTCCTCAAAGATGCTTTCACATTACAATGCATGCATGATGTTAAATAACAAAAACTCCTTTGACACAAACAATGGGCATTCAGTTTACATTCAATAATGAAGATAAAGAGGGAATGACCCAATAGCTCTTAGGAAAAGACTATGCTCTTTAATATGAGCATAACATGCACTGGGGCAGTCCTGTCTTCAAGTTATTAAAAACATTGCTTAAGTCTTTAGTATAAAATGACCATGTCAGAGTTCTCCTCTGAAATCAGGAGTATTTATTTGGTTGCACAAGACATACAATTAAATGAGTAAATGAACCCCAGTCAGGAGGTGCAAGAAAACATTTACTGCTTGTCCTTGGTGAACTGGTTCTGAAAACATGAAATTAAAAGCTTTGATTTGGAAGTAGCCAGCTCCAGAGCCATTTGAGGCCATTGAATGATTCTTTATAAAATGAGATGCTAAATTTCTTTCCTGGATAAATAATGGATTAACAAGTAGAGATAAGCCTAATGTTTTTATTTATTTATTGAAACAAGATACAGAAGTAGAAGAAAGAGCAAGGAAACTTGGGGGATCCATGCTCCTCATCCTGACCCATGGCTGGAGAGCAGCCTGGCTATGCAGCCATGCACTGGCTGGGAAGGTAACACACAGGCCTGGGGGTGGCTGAAAAACATAATAATTGGGTTTTGGCTCACAGCTAATAATTAGAGCTCCCCAGTGCTCCTAAAGAGATAAGAAAGTTGAAAGATGTTAGTGTCAGCTTTGAGAGAATACAATTAGCTCAGTGCTCTCCTTCAGCCATTTCTTTTTGAAGTTCCTTGCAGCAAATGCTAAGCAATTTCCTTTCCCTTTTAACATCAATAACTCTACTCAGAGGACTTTGTTTAAATAGTTGTATGTTGTCTGCAAACAAATCAAAGGAAAAGAAAGCTAATCAACCAAATTAAAATGTGGCTGAGGAAAAAAAAAAAAAAAAAGGGGGGATTATTCCATGCTGGTTCTTTGGCTCTAAAATGTTGATTGCAATTAGATACTTGAGTGAGGCCTCTCTAACCTAAAAAGCTGCCCCTGGGACTTGCTGCCAAGAGTTCTGGTTATATGGGTAAGCCTCAGGCCAAGCTTGAATGACACAGCAAGCTCAAAATAACCTTCTCCCCTGTAACAGGCTCGTTTCAGTTTGGCTCAGGTGGAAGGCAGTGCTAGTGGGATCATTTCAGCTTTTACTGTAAAGCATGAGGTGTGGAGGAGGATGATCAGATCTCACTGTCCCTTAAAACTGTGCCTGTGACTCAGCCTCCAGGTCATCCAGATCTGCCTGGATGAGCACCTCTTGGTAACACTGGCAGCAAAAAATAGCTTTAATAAACACTGTGGTCTTTCCAGTCCTTTCTGGGAAGGAGGAGGCTTTTAGAAACCTATTTCATTTTCTTTGCACAAGCAGATCACTTGTACTTTGTCCTTAATTATTTCAAAGTAATTATATGCACTCTGGATTCTGTTTGCCATATGCAATGCTTCAGAGGTGGCACATGGGTGCTGAAAGTCCATGTGTTCATACTGCCCAGCCAGTGGGATGCTTGGAGACTTCTGTTCTTCCAAGGATGAGAAGATCTCACCTCCAAGAGAGAAGCTGAAATGACTTCAGGTCAGGGCACAAGTATTGATGGCTGGAGCTCTCCCAGTGCCATACTGGTTCAGAAAGGCCAAGCACTGGGGAGCTGCATGCAGCTCTGGCACGTGCCGGGTTTCCTAGCCATCACTGGGGGCTGCTCCCACTGCCAGCTGGGGTCTGGGTGACATGCTGGCAGTATCAGGAGCCTCTCCACAGTCCAGTGGTTCCACTGAAGTGCTGATTTTCCTCTGGCAAGAAGTTGCCATGAGTGGTATGAAGGAAAAGGCCCATTTGCTGGGACAGTTATAGCACAGGCAGAACTCCAGCAGTGTGAGGTTTCCCTTTAGCACCCACATCCCTCCAGCACACAGCTCAGCTGACTGCAAACCTCTGGCACAGTAGAGATGTCTTAGGTAGGTAAAATTCACACCAAGGATGCTTGTGAACTGCACTCAAAGGTCCTTAGTGTAGGAAGTGTCCTGGTACCCAGAGGGTTGCTGTAATTCTGTTTGTTGGTTTAAAAAAAGACAAAAAAAAAACCCCAGAAACTCAACATAATTCATTTGGGTTGTTTGCTGGACTAGTTACTAATGGTAATATTACAGTAAGCAATAGTGTGTGAAAAAAATTACTTCTGCAGCCAATAAGAACTTAAAAAATATTAAATAACATCCTTAACAGTCATTTAGTCAATTACACAAGTGAGCAAAAGTAAGTTTTGTAGGTTTTTAGCTGTTAGATTGATGTTTCTGGACACAGTGCTGTCTGCATTTGTCAGGCCAGAGTAAAAAATGCCTTTTGATTTCAGCAGAAAAGCCTCTGCATCTGAATTCCTGTGCAAGTAAGCCCGTGGCTGTTTGTACTGCCAGTGTGGCTAATCAGAAATGAACCTAGAAAGGCTAACAAGTGTTAATTGGCCCTTTTAATTATAACGTGGTCTGACAGTAGGAGAGGGCAGTATTTCTGCATCCAGAGATTTCCATTCCCTTCTTTATTCTTGGTTTTGCTTTTCTTCCTGTGTCTACTCATGTGTCTCCAGCTGGGCCATGAGCAGTTCTTTAGCCAGCCAGGGCTGTCTGATCCCTACTCTCCAGTGATGGAAGGTGGGGAGAGGTCCCCCAGGCCATACCTGCTTGCTGAGCTCACCCTCTGTGGCTGCACCTTGGATGGTGACAGTACCCCCAGCACTGTGCAGCTCTCCTCCAAGACATCAGTGTGAGCTGAGTGGCTGTGGGTTGTGCAGCAAGCACAAAAGCTTGGCAAAATTATTCAACAAGAGTTAACTTCAGCAGGAAAAGTGCTTGGAATTTCAGGGATTGGACTTTTTTGGTAGAATTCCTTCAGAGCTGAAAAGTCTTTGTTAATTTAATCAGACATTTCAGCAAAATAACTGGGGTTTTTTTCCCCCACATGTTTTATTAAATTTTGTAAGCTACTTCTGTAGGATTGTAGTAAAATATTATAATTTATGTATTCTCATTAATTTCTTATTTTTATTTGGGCATGTATGCCTATTTATATATATTTATTTTTTTTTAATATATATA
>JAOEGS010009836.1:0-17463 GCA_025447755.1 Corythornis vintsioides | reverse complement strand
ATACCTATATAGCAATAATTGTAGAGAAATAGGAAACAATAAACCAGACACCAACTGTGGGCTATCAATAGACATAGGTCTATATGTGTATAGTTATACAACTGTTATTATTTCTGCTATCTAAAAGAACAATGCCACAGGATACAAGAGAGGTGATTGCCTTGGGTAGGGCAACAGAAAATTAAGATATAAGGAAACCCACCACATTTTAGGTGAGAAAAACGTTGCTAAAAATAAAAGAAGGCAAACTTGGGAGTTGCAGCCTCTTCATCAGGCTATGGGAAAGCAGAACAAAGGGATCAGAAAAATGCATAGTTAAAGGGTGGTGATTCAGAGCTCATAAGGGAATATGTTATTGTAATATGAGTAAAAGGTCTCTGGGAAATATTTGCCTTGGGAGACCAGGAAATGCCTGAAAAAACTGAAGCCATGGGGTGCATTAAAGAGAAGTGTTTCCCTGGGTCACCATTCCCTTTTAAAGAAGGAAAGAGGAATCTATTAAGTTGGGAATGGACAGTAAGATCAAGGGAAATTAATGAGCTGGAGAAGAGCCTTTCAGAGCTGCAGTAATGCTCAGAGCTGTGGGCTGCCCTGAAAGAGGATTCAGCTTCCCTGAAAGCCACTGATAACTTCATGCAGCTGCTCATTAGATAGTGCAGATACCAAAGGAGAAATTGGGACCTTGGATGTGTTAGATTAGCATTTTCCCTCTGTTCCCTCCATTTATTTTCCAGATGGCACAGTGTTTCCCTGTTATGTTGTATTTATACTGGGCTAAGCCCATTCCCCTTCCAACTCCATTAACCTCAGTGGAATGACACCAGAAATTACTATGGCCCATTGACTACAGGATCTTATTTGGTGTTGACTGTTTTCTTTAGGATGATTTGATTGACACAAATGTTTGCAGCAGATGTGTATTGTAATTTGTAATGGAACATTTTATCCCTCTGAATCCAGATTGCTTTCCTACCAGAGTATTTCTAATGCTGCTTATTGGGATCTTGGAATATTATTTATTTTTTTTTTAGATCCAGATAGCAGGTCCTAGGTCAGCAGTTGGAATGAATTTGGTCACCTTATCTTGGTACAAAACTCCCAGAAGTGATGTGGATTTATCAGTCTCACTTCAAAAAGGCACCAGAATTGAAAGGATAGAAATCTCATAGCCCAGGATTGAGGCATTTTGCAGGGTTATATCAGATGCTTAACTTCTGGGATCTAATACATTTATTTTTCTTTTGTTCTTTTTGGTTTTGTTTTCTCAAGCTCTGAATTTCCTTATCATATATTACATGTGTAGAGAGCTTGGCAAACGAAGGGAGATGTGAAAGGGATATGAAAGGGTTGAATGCAGACAGAAGTGAGGAGAAAGAGGCAGTGCAGTGGCACAGACCCTGTTCTGCCCACCCCAGATGTGCTGCTGGTCTGGAGTGGGGAGCAGGGGAAGAGAAGCCCTTACCTACAGTTAACAAACCTGAAGGGTCTGGAAAAACACCATGGCCAAGGTCACCTGCTGCTCCAAAGAGCTCAGCTCAGCACTGGTGGGGACTCAGCTCCAGCACTGGGTGCAGCTCAGGGCACTGCAGGATCAAAAAGACATTTTGGTGCTGGAGAGAGTCCAGAGAAGGGACACGGAGCTGGGGAGGGGTCTGGAGAAATGTCTGGAGAGGAGCAGCTGAGGGAGCTGGGGCTGGTTGAGCTGGAGAAGAGGAGGCTGAGGGGAGACCTTCTGGCTCTGTAGACAGCTCTTGGAGGGAGGCTGCAGTGAGGTGAGTGTTGGGCTCTTCTCCCTGGTAACCAGTGATGGGATGAGAGGCAGTGGGTTTAAGTTGCTCCAGGGAAGGTGTAGGTTGGGTACCAGGAACAGTTTCTTTGCTGAGAGAGTGGTGAGGGCTTGGCACAGGCTGCCCAGGGAGGGGGTGGAATCACCATCCCTGGAGGGGTTCAAAACATCCAGCTGTGGCACTTCAGGGCATGGTTCAGTGCTCAGGATGTGTTTAATAGACAGCTGGACTTGATGACCTTTAAGTTCATTTCCAACCTTAATGACTCTGTGTGTTAAGCCCAAGGCCAGCACTGTCCAGTTTTGGGCTGCTGCAGCACACTGCTGCTGGGGCAGGCAGATGAGCCATGGCTGAAATCCCAGTGTGCTCCAGAGGTGGGGGGGAATTAAAATGCACTGCAAGTGCAATTTTTTGTCAGGTGGCCAAGATGGAAATCAGAACAAAATGTTGTTTTGGCTTGATCAGAACGATGACAGTTTAATTCTGACCTCTCTCACTGAAATGAGAGAAAAAAAACAACCTAGAGGGGGGAAAAAAAATTAAAATTTGAATTGATTTTTCTTTGATGAAAACCAAAATGTATTTGATTTTGGTGAAGGGGTTTTCCCCATCCCTCCCCTTTTTCTTTCTTTTTGATTAACTTTAGCTAAACTTTCTCTTAAAGCAGATAAACCAGAGAGAAAATACTTTGGATCAGACTGAATGATCTGATTTCCTTCAGTGGGGATTTTTTTTTGTGTTGTTTATTTCTTTTCTTTTTTTTTTTTTTGTCCAATCATTTAATTAAACTGCACCTAAAATGACAGATAGTTTCCATTACACAAAAGATGCAATTTTAGTGGCTTAGCAGCTTGAAGTATTATATTTTATTCTACACAAGAAAATCAAATCTCTCTCTCCTGAAGCAACCCCTGGTGTAGTTGAAAGACATGCCTTTCCAGGGATATTACCTTTTGATAACATTGCTTAGATATCACCAGACTTCCTCTCCTCCCTCATAAAACCTCCCAGCCTCAGAGGACACATAAATACCCAGGAAGAAATTCATGGCTGTTTCCCAGTGTGTTAAGGCAGCTATCCTAAAAATCTTTTCTTATACAAATGATCCAACAGAGTTTTGACACTTAAGCTTTCCAAGTAGGGTTTAAGTGATTAGAGGTTCTTTGTTAGTCCCAGCCTGGAAAGGGTCCACTGGCAGTTAATCAGTGTTCTGTTACACAGCCCACTTCCAATATGCAGAGAAACAGAAAATGTTTATACCATTACCAGCTGTATTTGCCCCTATATTGTAGTTATCCCCCCCAACTGAAAAAGAATAACAAATTATGATTCAATTAGGAAGAAAGGGTTTCATGGATCTGAGACACCTTATACCAGTGAGGAAGCCTTCTTAATTGTGATATGTTAATGTAATAAAGATTATATGGTAGGTGACAGGCAACAAAAAGCTTGCTTTTGGAAGATGGAAGAGTGACTTTTTTTTTTCCATGTGTCAGCATTAAAGAAGCCTGGAAATAGGAGAAGCAGAAGGAATCTCTACCTACATAAACCACGGACAGAACACTGCTCTGGGTTGTTTTCACTGCTGCCTGCTTTCCTCTTGAGTAAGCAAAAGCTCATAAAAGTAAAAAAAAAAAAAAAGGAGTTAAGTAAGGAAAATAATTATCATTACACCTCTGGGTCACACTGCTTTAAAGCCACTCACTCTTACCTCCCCTAGTATGAATTTCCAAGTGTCCCAGACACGATTTGGAGGCTGGAAAATGAAGGTGGGCAAAACCATACAATAAACTAAGAGAAAATTCTCACAGTGGTGGAAAATGTAGTGAGGAACACTCCTCCTCCTCGGAATGGTGTGTGTTCTAACCTTAGATTATGACCTGTCTTTCTCTAACATAGGTGGGAGCTAATAGCAGAGCATTCATGGAGCACGTGGTGATGCAGAGAATGAAGAGTGGCCTTCCTCAGGTGCTGCCCTTCTGCTCTGCCACCCCTGGCCACCTCTGGACAGTGGCTTTGTCACCCACCCCTGCACCCTTGGCAGAGGCCACCCCTGTGATATAAGCACCCCCAAGGGACCTGCTGTCTGTGCTAGATGGTGAGTGTACTTGCTTACAGATGAAGTTAGTATAATGTCTCCTCCCACCATGAAAATCTCTGAATCCAGGAATCTAAACAGCACTGAAGTGATAGTTCTTCAGGAGAAAGCTCTGGCATGTCAGCCTGCTCCCCTCATGCCTGCAGGGCAGAGGCAGGGCATTCTTTCTTTGCCATCTTTCACAGGATTTGAAGCTTTTGTGTCTGGTAGAAAGCCAAAGCTGAAATCCTGGGTTAATCCTGTTATCTGGTACACAGCCTAATGCATGCTTTGCAGAATTCACCCCCATGCTTTTCAGAATTCACCTCCATGCTTGGCAGAATTCACCTCCAATTCACCTGCTTTCCCTGGACAGGAATAATTTCAAAGGTTTTAAATGGAAAAGATACCATCGAGTCTGGTGTCTCTCCTTCCTCTTCCAAGCAGCACTTGCTTTTAGTCTTTTGTCTCTGCTTGGTAACAAGATTGGCTTTCTGAACTCTGCTAAAATAAAACTTTTCAATAAGATAGATGGGTGTGCATGAAAAGTATCATGATATCAGATAAAAAAACAAGTCCAAACAAAATAATGAACTAGCACCAATTTTAATCTGTACATCCTGAAGTAATCTTGCTTCCTCATTCCAATCAAGATCCCAAGGCAGACTAAACACTTTCCTGGTTTCCAGTGAAGCATTTTATGTGAATTCACTGCCCCCCTTCCTGCATGTACCTCTGCAGAATTTCAGTGCAGGGTGTTTCAAAGAAACCATGCAGATGGAGCAGCAGGTTTGGAACTGAAGGGTTAACTAAGCAGAATCTGCTGTTGATACTGGAAGGAAGTCAGTTGTAGAATTTCATGGAGAGCAGATAACTATTTTTAAGCACCCAAATGCCACAAATAGGAACCTAGGTCTTTTATATAGTCAGTGGAGAAATAGACTCCTGAATTAATTGTTCTTAAATCAGAATAATCTACCTCCCTGGAGTCAGACAATATTAATATTTCCCTGGTGCTTTTCTCCACCTGCTGGATGGCATAAGCTTGTCTAAACTGAATACAAAGAGCCTTTGGAACCACTGATGACACATACAAGAGAAGAACGTGCTTTCTTCTTCTTCAAAGTGAGCATCACACCACCAAGCAACACAGTCCCCCCAAAGCCACTCTGAAAGATTCAGAATGATCCCCTTTTTCTATCCCTGAGTATGATGGGCAAATAATCAGCATTCAAATAGCCTAGATTCATAGAGAGCAGAGTAAACCATGGAGACAAATGAAACTAAAATCAATTTCTTGCTGTTGTCCCTTCCACTGATGGAACTGAAAACCTAAACTGAAGGCTGCTCTGCAAAGCAGCACATGCCAGCGTGGTGGAGGACAGCTGGAAGAAGGCACAGGCATTGTGAATTGTAATAACAATGGACAGGTGTATGAGAGAGTTCTGAACCTGGGAACATGTCCCTGAAACTTGGCACCTGATGCTGGTTGCTCCTGGGCTGGCATCCAGCAGAGAGTGAGAAGCAGGGAAACTGCTGCCATTAGTTACACAGTGTGCACGCTTTCAGACTCACTAGAAACCCAGGTATAGCACTGAAACATTTATAAATCACCCTGGAGCAGCTGCCAGACACAAAAAAAATAATTAAATTAAATATATATATATGAAAAATCACACTGTATTTGGTGAAATATAAGGGAACTTTGAAAAACAAAGTCAGATTCACACTGAGGATAGTAAAAAAAGAGCTAAAGATCACCAAATCTGCTAGAAAAAAATCAGGGTTTACTACCTGTGGCATTCTTAGCAGTAGTTAGATAATTATTTACTTAAGTATTATTTGACATTGAGGGTTGAAGGTTTTCTGTGGTGAGTCACAGGGCCAATCTTGATGCCTAGCAGAGGGACCTCCAGAGCTCATTTCTGCCTCTCTCAGTCCTACTGGATCATGAGGGAGCACACATGAGGAGTTCATACAAAGTTGAAGCCATATAAGCAAAACCCCCCCAAAACTGATCTCATATCTAAGTGAACAGTGAAGAAATGCACTGTTCAAGTAAAAAAAAATAATGAAAGAAAAAAAGTAATTGTGTGGAAAGTCTCTTTTGTGTGTGTGTCCTACTTCTCAGAGACAGAGTATCCCCTGGCTGTGTTCATTCTCCTTTTATTAAGCAGTGTTTGTTGAAATTATTAACGTTTGGTTTGCTTCAAATCTGGCTCAGGAGACTATAGGAATTAATCTACTTCACCTACTCTTTGTAGACCTCTGCAGTTTCAAAGTCCACATCAGGGGGAAGCTCATTGCAGGTTCCCTGCTGATTTAATAGTCACTTTTAGGATACAGTGCAGCTGTTGAAAAGCAGAGGTGTGTGTTACAGTGAGTGTTCTCACAAGGTCAGGTGGATCCTATTCAATATATCTGTCTGCCTCAGACACAGATTCCAGTCACAGTGTTTTCCAACATGTGTTTATATTCATAAATAGATTTTTTTCTGGTTAAATTATCTGAATGAAAAGTTTCCTGAGGCATTTGTAAGTGACTCCAGGAGGGATCCTAACCTCTTAAGTACACAAAACTGTACTCTGTGCAAAAGCCATAATAAATGGAACAGGGTTATTCCCTTTCTGATAGCATCAGGAATTTTCTGATAATATCATCCACAGAGCAGTTTTTGTACTAAGGTAAAAATCTTTCTCATCTCTGTCCCAGTGGTAATAATAAATCAATAATAAAATAGCTGGAAGAATGTATTGTCATAGATGCTATTGTTGGAAATCCAAACAAAAATGGTGTGGCTTGTTCAGTTTCTCATATGCTTGTGACTAAATCTAAGGCATGCTAATATTTAAAGAGTAGAAATAACTCCTTGGGTACAGGCAAAGGTTGGCTGCAGAATCCCAAATGCAAAGAGAGGTTTAATGTTCTAATCAGGAAGATACTTAAATGCAGTTTCAATTTTGAATGCCTAAAGGAATTAAAGATGTGCCTAATGCTAAGCATGTGCTAAAACATCCTTCCTGAGAGTCAGTGCTTTCTTAAGCTGGACATGAGCCTGAGTCTGGAAGGAAGGGAGTGTAGAATGGCAAAATAAATTAAAAAAACCACCTCACACATATTGTATTTTGCTGTCCTTTGAGCACAGAGCATTATGGGCTCCTGTGACACTTAAAAAGCTCTGCTAGAGAAGAAGCTATCCTAAACCACAACATGAAAATCCAGACTGATGGTATAAATAAAGGGTCTGTCCAAATAAATGAGCAAGACAGGGGGTCACACAGCTCTAATCTTGATGAAGTAATGGTGTAAACCATTTTAGAGGGCAGCAACAGCCACCTGGAGAATGGGACTGTCCTGGTATGAAACAGAAAAATAGAAATAATAAAATGTCCAAGGTGCAGCAAAGCCTTTGTCATTTGTAAACACGAGGATGGGATCGAACTGGCTCTCTTTGTTAATCTCTGCTTCATTCTCTGTGACATTAATTACCTGCATTTGATTGGCAGCCATTTATTCCCACTCTGGACAGCTCTCCTGTTGGTGTCTCAGGTCCGTGGTGTGTACAGTAGTTACCAGGCACAGCTGCAAGTGCTGCTGGCTGTGTCACTCAAACAGCACAGGAATTTTTGGGGGTATGTTTACCCAGGCATCTCAAGCTGTAGGAAACACTTGCTGAGAAAAAAAAAGTGCAAAAAAATCCCCAAAATTCTCATTTTTGTCCTTGTTTTTTCACCTCTGAGCAGTCCAGTCCCAAAGCATTAGCAAAGGCCTTTTTTTTTTCTTCTCTTGCCACCAGAGTACAACATGTCCCAAGAATTATTCATTATAAAGGTGCCACACCACTGAGCTCCACCTGGCTGCTGGCTCCTAAATACATGGATATCTGCACATATACACACATTTATACCCAAGCACACATCACACACACAAAAGGACTTCAATTTTCACCATTTGCCTTCCAAGAAACAAAACCACCCCAACCCCAAGGTGGTCAGGAGTAGAAAGGTACGTGAAGGAGTGAAATTGGCATTCCAAGTAACTGCTGATGTTTTGCAGCTGAGCCAAATGAAGTCACAGTGGCTTTGCAATCCACAGGGAGGTCCTGGACACATGGGCAGGGAGAGGTGAAGCTGGAGACAGGAGCCTGGAGCAAATCCCCCCGTGACAGCAGCACACAAAGGAGCAGGTTCTGCACTTGAAAGCGTGAAAAGGAAACATGCTGTGCCTGGGAAGATAAGTATTGGAAACTACAGCTTCATTCTCAGCACTTGGTAGGTGAAAGGGAGAAATTATTTCTAGGAATTGTGTCCTGTGCTCCAGTCTGACCCCCCCTGTTACACAGGGTGGTGCACAGCTGGCCAGATGCTGGTGGTTTGCTCATCCAAACTCCTGGATCCACTTCTGTGCCCTCTGCAGCTTTGCCTTTTGTGGGTCACAAGAGAAGGAGAGTGTTTTGATCTTTCTGGTAATAAATGGGCTGTTATTTCCTTGGGAAATGATGTGTAGAGCTAGCAATTGAGATGGGTCTGCTTTCTCCTTAAGTGTCCACAGGCTGTAAGTGCTGTTGCTTTGGAGAGGCATTATACCTCTGTCATGCTGAAGAGCATATTAAATATCACCCTAAATGGTATTAAATCAGCACTAAACAGACATTTCCCTACTATGAATATAACCAAATGACTTTTACTGTAGCTGGCTAGAGCATCTAAACTATGTCAGTTGTCTAATGAGGATAAAATGAAAAATGCTTTAGACACTTGGCTGCTTCCTAGTGCTTTCCCCTGGTCTGACCAGCCTCTTTCAGCAGTGTCTCTTCTTGGCAATTTCTGTGCTGTTCCATACAGGGCTTGAAAAAAAAGACATTTGATGCTGGGGCACATGGTGAGTGGAGGGGAGTGGAAAGTTGCAGCAGCCACTGTTCAAGTCAGTCCTTCCAGAAACAGATCTTTTCATTTACCTCACTCCAGACAAAGCCAGTTCCAGAAAGAAGTTGTTGTTTCTGGAAATGGCTTTGTCTGTGGTGAGGTAAATTATTGAAAGCCTGATTGAATACAGATCTAAATAAAGCTGGCTATTTCCCTGCATTAGGTCAGGCCTTTGCCCCTCTACTTGAGCCCTCCATTTCTTAAAGGGATGAGTAAAGGTGGAGTGAATTGAATAATTAGTAGCAAGGCCACATAGAGACAAATTCTTCCTAACCAAAGTGTTTGAAGGTTTAACTAGAGTAGATTAATTCAGCTGTCTGCATGGTAGGATGGAGGAATCATGGGCATGCTCAAGAAACTCCTATAGAGACACATATATATGAATCAGTCATGCCAGTTAGCAGAAAATTTATGGTTTGGCACCCAGCTCTACCCTCAGAGGAGCCAAAATCAACTTGGGTTTTTTTTCAGGCTTTGACAGAGCATAGCCAAACAGAAATAGTAGCAATAAACAGATAAAGAGCTAGGAAGTAATTCTGGCCAGATTCTAAAGGTGCAAAATAATCAACTGCATGGTCTGCATAGAATTGAATATTTCAGGTCTGGCTGTTCTCAGGCAGTGTTAACTTCATTCCTCTCCACTGGGAAATAAAGTGGATACAGCTGAGATATCTGCTGCTGCAAAAGCACAGGTGGTACTCACCTGCTAAAAAGAAAGCAGATGGGTTTTGGCACCAAAACTCTCCCCACTGAGGTTGTCTTCAAGCTCATACAGGATCTTCCAGAGCTGATATTAGTGCCTGTGAAAGTAATGTGCCTTTTCCTGCTGACTCCCCCTGCCAGCCTTTGACACTGGGTGCTTTGATCACCAGAGGAACTGTACTTGCTGACAGCTTCAAACTACATTGCAGAAAAAAGGGGGGGAAAATGATATCTTTTCCAGAGTTCAATGAAACTTTTTAAATGCAAAATGGTTGCAAGGTAGAAATTGGTATCTCCAAGCCACATCTGTGTGAACTTTCAAGGAAAATGCCACTTGCATTAAATGATACCTGTGGTGGCAGAAATCACTGCAGAAGTGTGAGAACCACAATGTGTCAGCAGAAAAATGTCTGAAATGTGATATCATCTGCAAACACTGGGGGTTTTTCATACCTGTTTCTAAGGGTATCATACAGATACCAAACTCTCACAGGACTCACTCTCCTATCAAACTGATGAGTCCTTCCAGGCATGTGGGAGAATCAGAGCCAGCTGGATACACAGGTAGAGACAACAGCAAAGGAGAAAGTTGGTGTTGAATTCTTTCTTTGTTTCCACAGCAGCATAAATGGCCAGTCCAAGAAAAGGGTCAATTTTAGCAAAGGTTCAGCAAGGGCATCCAGTCACCAACCCCCTTCTCAGTGACATGGCTTGTGCACATGCCTCACACAGGCTGTGCTTCATTACCCACTTTGTTCAGCTGGTGCAATTCCTTACTCCTCCTGAACTGAGGCTTTGCCTGGGGGCTCTTCTGGATGCACTTACTCTGCTGCTGAGTAAGCTCACAGCAAGAAGATGGTCATTAGCAGAGTTTCTTCCACACTTAGCAGCTCATCCTTTTCTTCTCCCCATATGTAGCTTGATATTTACAGCTTTTCTGCTCCCACTACAAAACTTTGTTTTCTGGTGGACTATGAAATTCCTCCATGCCAGACTAATAAAAAATAAAATAGTTCTGTTAGGCATTTTGTATTGCTGTGAGGCTGGTCAGCTACAGACAGAACTCTCTGGAAATACTTCAGAGAGACAGAAAAATATTAAGAGAAATAATAGCAGGAGTGGAAGCTGATTTCAGAATTCCAAAAGACAAACAACAAATCTTTTTATGACTCAGTAATGTGACCTTATCTAAACACTGTTTCTCACTGCATGGGGCTTTTTTTTTTCTCACTCACGGGGTTGTTTCTTTTTGCATGGTGTCTATTCAGCATGTACTTTTTAATGTCATCTAGCCCCTACAAAATTTGTAATGCATGCAGCCAAGTTCAATACCTTCCTCAGAAATTAAACTTGATGGAATAGTTTATGAGATTTTTTTCACTGTGACAGAAGTCTGGTGTGTGCTCCAGAGTGCAGCACTTGGCACATGTAAGTAATAAAGCATAAAAGGGATTACCAGCCACTAATTTGATGAGAGTCCACTGGCACTAAGTCTAAGAGCAGTCCTGCTATCACCAAACTTAATAGATAACAGCTCTGAACATGAAAACATTTCCATTATTCTCCTTAAAAATCAACTTAAAAGACATCTGAGTTATCTCTAAGTGAAGCACTCTTTTTTTTTTTTTTCAGTAGAGACAACTCAGATGTCTTTTAAGTTGATTTTTAAGGAGAAATAATACTATTTTTTTCCTGTTCAGAGCTGAAAAATGCTGCTTAAAAAGCAATGTTTTGTGAAGAAGTTCATGTATTGACCCTGTACAAGTGCTGTGGGCAGTCATTTACTATCTGCTGAGGAATGGGGATGTGAGTAAAGGTTGGTGAGTGCAGCTGTTTAAATATATAATGTGCATCTGATTCCAAAATAAGATGGTGATTTAATGTTTTAAAGATTCAGATATGTATTTCTGTACCTAATGCTTTTCAGGGCTGTGTTATATCTTTAACTTTATTGGATTTCTTGTGTTTAGCCAACTGTGGATAGATGGATAGAGCTAGCTGGATTAGCTTGCCTGTCAGGAGTTTGGGGAACAGTATCCAGAGAGGACTTTCTGCTTTTTTCTGAGTCAGAAAGGAAGGGAAAGAAGCACAACAGGGTCTATTTCACCTATTCTGGAGGAATAGGATTCTTTACTGAATCCAAGTTTCCTTTTTTTAACACCAGTTGCCTTAGAAAGACCCCTTTAATAATGACTGTAAACTGCCACTGAATTGAAGAACTTTCCCTTCTTGACTGCTAAAAAATTACATTTGCTCATTTATAAAGACCAACCCAAAAATTAGTAACAAAACCCCAAACACAGAAACAAAATGGAGGCTGAAACATCTTTCACCATATCTTTTTAGAAAATATGAGGTTATTTTTCTATTCTGCACCTGAAGATTTTGATCCCAGTCTGCTTAAATAGAATCAGGTTCAAAATCACCTTAACTTCACAGGAATCATTTTTTTTAAATTTTTTTTTTAATAGTCTTTTTCTTCTGATAGAGTAAAATTAAAATAAACTCTGTTATCATTTCCAAAAGTAAAGATCTTGTTTCCTGTTAGTATATATTTTTAGGTTTTTTTCTCAGCACAGTGTCTTACTTGCTAGTTAAGGTTACATCTGTCAGGCTGGAAGTTGTCCTAAAACTCAGAATGACTCTGATAATGTGAGTTGCAAGCCCTGTAGCTTGATGTGCCAGAAGCTTTGTGACACTGCCAGATATTTAGAGGTCTCTCAGCCTTCCCTCTTCTGCTGTGTGTGTGAAATGGATGCAGAGGTAGCTCTTGAGGAACAGGATATCCACCAGTTGGATTCCCATCTTCCCTGGCCCTGAAAGAAGCTCTTTCTGAACCACTTTTGTGCCTCAGAGTAGGAGAAATATCAGTGTATGATCCCTGACTCTCAACTCCTAGAGACAAATCAATTCCTACAGCCACACCATTCTAAATACAAAAGAAAAATAGAAGTCATTTTGATATATGCTACAAAACAGAAGCTGAAGTAGCTCAGTCTGGTGAATGTGATCTCAAGGTAGATCTGAAATATCAGCACAGAAAGACTGTGGAGGATTTCACCAGCTGTTCCTGACAGCTTCCCATTTAGCTTTATCTCCCTACAGATGCAGTGTTCTGTGGGACTTAAACAGCACCTCCTGCAACCACTGAAAGTATTCCCATTGCCATCCAGATGCTATTACCAGTTCCTTTAATGTGTAATTAAATGTTTTCCAACTTAATAATAATAGTCTGTTAATGATTGCACAGGTCAATCATCCCTGTTCCCTGCACACTGAAGCATGAATCTCCAAGCACTGCAAGCATGGCAGGCAGAAGAACTAACCATGGTGAGTACACAGCCTCCTACCCAGGATTCTTTATATTCCTAATTAATTCTGTGCATAAAATACTGAACATCAGAAAGAGAGGGAAAAAAAAAAAAAAAGGTATTTACATCTCAATCACAATCTCCTTCATTAGTCCTTTTTTGTTGTCAGGAATGTTGGTTTTACATTGATTTTGGTCATTTATTGGCATTTTGAACATTTGTCCAAGTCTGGTCTACTTTTCCTTGCTTTAAAAAGATTAATACTGCCAAACTTCTTTGATGAAGGAAAAGGGGTAACATTTCTATCACTCATGATAGAAGTAGCTAATGTGACCACTCACTTCTCAGATATTCTAGATTTCTGCTTAGAACCCAGTGTCTAAGAGGTCCTTTCCAACCATGATTATTCTGGGATTCTTAATGTTAAGCAAAAAACCATGAAAACCAGACAGAAAACCTGCCATTAATCAAAAAATGTTACCCTAAATGTACATTCCTAATCAGTTCAGCAGCTTCTTCTCTTTCCAGTATTCCCCCCCAACCAGGATTTAAAGCAGGTAACCAATAACTTACTGAAGTAACAATTTCCCCTTATTTTTGATTCTTGGAAACACTAAAATCTTGTGAGAAAGCTTCTCTTTATTAATTTTTTTTTCCCATTCTTTTTCCAAGGAAACAACAAAACAGGGGCTATATTGCATTTAGATGAATACTCAACCATTTTTCCTACATGTCTGAAAAGTATTTTGAGACAATCTATTTAAATTTTACCCTCTTTGGGGACATCACACGAATGTTGCTTTGAACCATAAAAGGTTTAATATACTGTATAAAATGGATTATTCATATTAGCTTTATTTTTTTTTCCTTCCAGCTCCAAAATCACTGCATCTCACTTCTTATCTGCTCACATTTTAAGTCTAGTATCTTGCCAGGCAGCTGTCACTTCTTCCAGCTCCTTTCAGAGAGCTGAGTGGGCACTGGCTGTGATTTATAGTAGCAGCCACAGCCAGTTAGCAGAATTCCATCACCTAAACTTGTACCATCTAAAAGTTGAGCCCTCCCTCCAGCCTTGGCCTTCAGGAGCCCATATTATCTTTGGAGTGAATTGGACATCTCTAGACAGTGATTTATCTAGTACTGAAGTGGGTGTTGTGTAACTGGGGGTGGAAAAATGCTCCTTTTCTTCAGCTGCAGTGAGAACCAACCCAGTCCAAACTAGTCATGCTCCTTTTACCTGGCTGAAGCCTGATGGGATGGACACAGATTTTGTTTCATACTCAGATGACTAGGAATGAGTCTGTACTAACCCTTCTGAGTCAAAAAGTTAGACTTTAAGAAAATTTTTGGGTCAATATCTGAGTTCAGAGCCTATTTAAATTGTACTATAAATAAGACCTCACCACCCAGGAGAGAGGAGTGTTGGTGACAGTGAGCTGTGGGCACACCAGAGCTCCTTCTTTTATAGAGGGAGGGGGAATTTTGTTTTCTTTTCCATCAACTGAAGGGGTAATGGAGCCCAGTCATCCATCTCCTTGATTGATGACTTAAAATATTTCAGCTGTATTGATCTCCTTTATCAGCTAAGCATAAGGATGTGGATCAGGTGAGCACTGTGGTGGAACAAAAAAGAGTGAGGAAAGAACAGGTCCTTCTCTGTATGCTGGGTGGCAAAAGCACAGTCAGAAGTACCTATATATTTATTATACACTTGTCCTTGTTGAAAAATACAGAAAAAAAGAGGAGCTAAAGTTTGTTATTCAGCCTTCTGGGAGCTGAGGCAGTTGCTGTCCAGGCCCCTGTGTTTGGCTTGTCCTGAGGGCTCCCAACAGCCTTTCCTGGGTGGATGCAACTCCCACCAAGGACCTGAGCCAAGCCCTGGAGCTGATTATGAGTCTGGGGACCTAGGAAGGTTTTGGAGCAGTTTCTTAGAGTCCAAGTCACTCCTGTTTATCCCTGAGACATCCAGAAGGGCCAAGAGGGAGTTGTGAATGCTGCACAGTGCACCTCTTGTGCAGTGCAGACAGGTAGGTCCCAGTTGCTTATTTCTGCCTTGCCCTGACACACCAGAACAGTCTGTTGCAAGTTCCTCCTTCCCTCACCCTTTCAAAACCACTGCTCTTTATTTAAAAGGCTCAAGGATGGTATTTCAGGAGTAATTACCACCAAGTGGTCATCTGCAATGTCCTGTAGCCAGCTATTATTTACAATTTAAGTCTATCACTGATATTTTATGCCCACATTTGCAGCTCCTGCCAACTGAACAACGTTTAATTGCCTGACTCACAAAGTGTCTTGTCAAGAAATAACCTGTTCTCAGGCTCTGAAATGCTTCTGGTGGTGTTTGTAGCTTGCTTGCTTTTTCATTTGTTCTGCTACTGGAAATCAGGATGTAATATGTCCAGTGTTCACGACCAATAAAGTCATAAAGGAATTTTAAAAGGTGAAAACCAGAAGAAATTTTGGGCTGCTACCTAGGTTATTTAAGAGCAGGCAATGGGTTGTTTCCACTTAGAGACATCTTGTCATTTTGCATTAAAACAAACCCTAACCATCTACTTATTTTTGCAGGGCTTCCCTCAAGCTCCCATCAGTTTCTCCAGGGGAATGCTGTGGGGAAAGTGGCACAATCTTCACTGAAGCCCAGGCAGCCACAGACTTTCCCTCATCCACTGAACGAGTCACCTTGTCCTAGCAGAACAGGTTAGTCAAGCAGGCCCTGCCTTTTACAAACCCTTGCTGACTGGGCTTGTTCCTCTGGCTGTCCTGTGTGTGCCTCATGATGCCACTCATAACATTCCCTGGCACCCAGGTGAGATTGACAGGCTTTTAGGATCCTCCTTCCAGCCCTTCCTGCAGATGTGTGTCACATTGCTAATGTCCAGTTAACTGGGACCTCCCCAGTTAGCCAGGACTGCTGGTGACTGGTGGGAAGTGGCTTGGTGAGGACTTCTGGCTTCTCTCTCAGGGAGATCCCATCAGGATCCATAGACTTGTGTGTAAGTGGTGAATGGAAATGACCATTTCATCCTGGATCAGGGGGGCTTCATTCTGCTCCATTTCAATCACTTTTGATTCCACGTCCTACAGATATGGAGAACAGGTTCTTCTCCTCCCCCTTTGCAACACCAAAACTGAGCACAAGATTCAAATTGCTCATCTGCCTAAAATTGTCCCTTTACTCCACGTAATTACCAATCATGATCTTGCATCTCATCAGCCAAGTACTACTGTTTGTCTTAGTGGAATTAAAGAGGTGATAGAATATGAAAAGTTTAAAACCTGATTAACTAGAAGGCACCCATTCAGACATAAACAATCATAGAAAGATTCACATTCACCTGGAGAAAAGTGGAAAGTTCTCAAATACACTAATTTAAAACTTTTTTAGCAACAGCACCGTGTTGCCTCTGGCAATATTCTTATGACCGTGTATATATTAATATATATTTTTATTTCAAATTACTTCCTCTTCCCTCTAATTGTGTCCTGCAGATTTTTATGCCAGGTAATTGCTTCTCTAGACTCTTAAAAAATGGCCAGGTTTTGTCTAAAAATATGGTTAATTGTAACTTTTTGGAAACCTTGCATGTTGCTGAAAAAATAATCAGTAGAATCAGGGAACTAATTTTAATGATGATTGCTATTTTAATGGGGGAATATTTTTAGCTAAATCTAAAATGCAAAAGGCTTTATGGTTTGGTGGAACTTTAAGTCAGTACAAAACTCTATAATACATCTACCAAGCACAGATAACACATTATCTTAATTCAAATTATGAAGGTATTTATAGAACAGACCAGCAAGTGGCAGTACATGTTGTGCATAAATCATGAATGATAAGACTAAAATCTTTAAAATGAAACTAAACAGGCAGTCAAACAAGCTTTCATGTACAGTCTTATTCATTTTAACTGTCCTGCCAAGAATTGTAAATGCTTCATTCCACATGACCTTATTTATTTTCCTGGAAATAATATCTCTCAATTTTAAGAAAGATAGGAAACAACTCTCCTGTAACTGCTGGGATACATTTGTGTCTCACTTAATAAAAATGTATGTACTGTAAGCCTAATGTTGGCTCAGAAATGAAAATGGAATTTTCCAGAGACCGTAGTGTTACGAATTGCCATGATTCATAACATATTCCAATAAATAATCACTGCCTATGGCTAATGTATTATAATGGATGCAGACTGCCTACTCCAGTGGTCTTTGACCCTGCTGTCATTTATGTGAACTCCATTTTATGCTGTTTATTTTCATAGTTGAAATGTTAGATGAAGCCATAATATTTACTATTACAGATTTGTTCAAAGTCAGTGTAATATATTGCTAGGCAACATCCAGCAAGGAAAAAAGAAAGGGGAAAAAAAAAAAGGAAAAAAAGAAGCATCTCCTTCATTCAGTGAGTTTGCTAACAGAATAAACATTAAAAGTGTGTGTTTTGGTAATATACTGGTTTGAAAGGCCTAGTTCCATTGGTGTTGTAAATGGAAGTATGCTTCTCCAGAAAGTTAGATGAATATACTGTGTGACTGTAATGAAGTTAAAATGATCTTCACACAAAGAAAATGATCTCCACTCAGAGAAATAAGAGGGAACCATTGGTATTTTGCAAGAGTAGATCACCTCTAACCCAGAGATGCCACTAATATATA
>JAOEGS010009835.1:57847-71756 GCA_025447755.1 Corythornis vintsioides | reverse complement strand
GTAGAATTAAATAATAAAAATTAATTTAACTATAATAATTTATAAATTAATATAAATTATATATTAAATTAGATTGAGAAGATTTTCTGCCTGGTAAACCTGTTACTTCATTTGAAGTTTTATAGACATGATCCCACTTTTTATTCACTCCCATAGTTTTCAAAACAATTTCTTCAGAACTTTCACAGACCCTTACTGCCATCATGTATCTGGAGAACTCTTTGAGAAAAATGCCTGATGACTACACAAACAGTCAGAAGTACACTTTGCTATTCTGTATGGAGATGAGTTTCATTATGGTTTGTCGTCACTTCATATGCTAAATAAATTAACCTCAATTTCTTTGCTTCTCAGGATGAATCTCAGTTGAAAATATGAAATATAAGTTGATTGTTCTTCTCCTTTTGATTTCACTTTCCTTACACAATCACAAAATTACAATACACTTCATTTTGTGGAGTGATCATATATTTGGATTTTTTTTTTTTAACAGACACTTTCCAGTTTTCATTGGTAAGGTGTCCATCTCCACCCTCCCCTTCCCCATTTGAACCAGGCATCACATTCTTCAGCAAAGTGCTTCCTGTGGGAAGGAGCACCTCTAAATGCTCCAGCAGGCCCCCTTCCCCTGAGTTAGCAAGTTCCTGCACTCTGTTTAAACAGTTTATTCTCAATAAGAAAGGTGCTGAAACAACCAGATATAAACAGTTCCCAATGGGATTCTCATATTTTTTTAGCATAGCCCTTCTTACAGAGACACTGTATTTTCTTCAATTTATTATTTTAAATTCATTTTCTTCATGCACTTTTGTTACACCATGACACCCCCTCACCACTTCTGCAGAGTTCCTTTGTAATATCTGAGAGGTCTAAAAAGGCTAGCATCTATCAGCCACACATCAGGTTGGCTGATGCCTTCCATGGTCTGCTATGAACAGCCTGCTTCCCTGCTCCAGGGCTGCACAGCAAGCTTCTCAACTCCAATCAACTCCAAAAGCTGCCTGCGCTCTACCGGTGCTCAGAAACTCTGCAAGCATGATGTAAATTATATTATCTGTAATCATGTAAATTTGTACAGTCAGAGAGTTGATTTTTATTTGCTTGGCAGGAGAATCCACAGGTTTGCAACACTCCAAAGCTTTTAAATTGCTAGGTACAACTGCTGTGACATTTCAATTCAGCTGTGTTCATCGCAAATGATAGAACGACCATCTCTGACCTTTCACATGCACATATATGCATAAAGCTCGACAGTAAGTAAATGTTTGAAATCTCCCTCGGAGTACCAAAAGCAGCTGCTGTCTTCCACGTGTATGTGCAAAGATTTAGAAAATTTTCATTAATATTCTGCTAAAGTAAGCCTGTGAAATTTTATTGTTAGCGGTAGCACTCGGCCTCAGAGAAATAATAGGTGAAAGACAATATGTGGCATGAATTCATATCAAACCTCGATGGAAAAGCAGCATTGTATCTATGGCTATGCTCCTCACAAAGGTTCATCTCCCCTACCCTCAAGCAGAGCTGCCAGGCTGGTGTGGAGCTATGTCACCTGTGGCCCACACCTCAGCTGTATTATGCCAGCAAATGTCAGGCAGAGACCTGCATCCACACTGTGCCATTCCATTATTGCTTTCTTCATTCAGCTAGAGGGCCTGAAGTATATTCCCCAGAAGAGGAAAGTGCTAGTTGTCAGAAAAATTTATGAAAACATATGGGCATGTGGCACACGGGAAATGAACTGATTTAGTGTTGGCTCCTAAGTAATCTCTTGCAAACACAGATCCTCAGAGGTTCTGCCTGTTGATCAAAGCTTGCTCCTCTACCACACAGTGGCATGTAAATAACTACTCATTCCCTCTTTCTGGCAGAAGGTTGAAGGGCACCTTCGAGAGCTGTATCTACTAATGTACATAAATTTTCTGCTTATAACCACTCGTAGGATTTGATAGAAAAAAAAAAAAAAAAGTGACCAAAAATGCTGCCTTTCATGCTGATCTCTATAAAAAAAAGAACATCTTTTTCTTAAATGTGAAGAACTGACTTGCTACAAGAATAAAATAAATGACTTTATAACCCTTCCATGAGAAGTGTCTGGTCCAAATCTCTTGGCAATATGTCACACAGTTAAGCTGAGTATAAATCTGCAGCATTCTCTGTGTGTGTGAATGGAAATGTGATTATGAAGAGAAGGACCTTCACAGACAGCTTTGCACATCTTAAAAAAAAAAAAAACAAAACAATAAAGACTTAGTTAGCAGATATATTTTTGATTTACACCAGTATTACTTGCCCTGGAATCCAGGCTTACACATAAAGTGTCATGCATGCAAGGGGAATCCCTGTTTTTTGCTATTTGAATCATCAGACAAAAGAATAAAGCAGAAGATGGATTTCCTGTTATATTTTGACACGTCTTTCAAAAAAATCTCTCCTATTCTACTATGACAAAAATGCTAGATTTCAAGATGTTCCCACAGTACAAAGGAGAAGAAAATAAGCATCTCTGACCTCAAAACAGCTATTGCCCCAATAGTTCAGAAAAAATCGGAGACTCATGACTGTTTATCCAACCCCTAGAAGTGTTCCATGACTATGAAATCCTTAACTTCCTGCTTAGTAACTGCATTTCTGCCTATAATTTGACTTTTTCTTGCGAAAAAATAGAACTTTCTGGCAAAATATGTTTTGGTTTTGAGGAATATTGATTTTCTGACATAAAAATCTTTTTGAAACAAAACTTCTGGCAAGGTCCACCTGAACAGAGCTCTTCAGACCAAAATCAGTATAGAAAATAAATTGCAGTTCATCAGAACTTTCAGCCACAATAAACTTTATGCACTGTCGTGATATTTTGGAAAACCAGAATTTAACCATCCAGGCAAATTTTATCATCTGCATTTCCTATTCAACATGTGAAAAATACACATTTTTCCTGTAATTACCATTCAGAATTTAGGAGCTGTTATATTGAAAAAATGCTTAGCGTTCAATTGTTTGGCTGCCAAGAGGAGGTAAAAATGAAGTCAAAAATCTCACTTTAAAATGTGAAAGGACTATAGGTTGACACTAAAGAATGTATTGCTGAAGTAAGGTCTCTCTTCTCTTCCATTCTTCCTTGACAAGACTTTTGTTTATGGTAGTGGAATACTAACAAAATAATAATATCTTCAATAATAAGCATTCAGAATAACTCCAAGGAACTGTAAAAGCTCTAGAGAGCATCACAAAAGTTGAAGTGGTAAATCAGTGGGAATAAGCAGTAGGACCTGAAATGTTTCCTGCAGAACTCTAAACTCAGAGAGGAGACTCTTCTGCCATTGTTTGTACTAAGGCTGAAAGGAAAAAGATGTCTGGCTACACCATCCTGCAACAGTAAAACTCAGGAACTGCAGACAAGTATGCAAGAGAAAAAGTACTATGAGGGCACTAAGGCCACTTTGGAACCCTAAAGGAAGACAGTGAATCCACCTTCTCAGAACTTAGAAACAATGTGGATCAGCATAAACTTAGAGTTCTTGTTTTAACTCGGTTTGTACAGCCACTAAACTAATGAAACCATGTAGAAATTAATGTATAAGAAATCTAGTAAATCTTTAAGGGTGACTAGAAAGGGAAAAGAGAAAATAATAAGTGAATCACTATGAATGTTGCTGCCCAAATAAAATTATTTATTCTTATTATTAGAGGGATTTTGTTTGTCTTACAGTTAATTTTTTTGAAAGGTGCATGCTTTCCATATTTGTTAGGCAATTTTTATCAGCATATATATTTTTTGTGAGCTCTTTGTAGTTGCACTGAGACTACTACTACTACTACAGCCAGGTTTGACCAATGTGAATCAAACTCTTTTTCTACCAGGACATGAGAGAATGAGGTTGGTTTGCTTGAAGTTTAATGAAAAAAACATCAGTGTTCTGTCCATTTGTCCCCACACTGGCTAATGAAACCTTTAGAAATGTAACCAAGTGGTTAAAGGTGCAGCTGGGACAGCAAGTGTCTCAAGGAAGTTTGGGCACTTGAAGAAGGGAAGCACTAGTGACTAGAAGCACTAGAGAGGTTAGCAGCTTGCCACGTGCTGTGTAAGAACCTGTGTTTTTTTTCTTCTATCTAGAGCCTAAATAGGCTCAGACGCATTGAACACATGCTACTCATCTTATTGCCTGTCTTTCCCTCTCTGGAAAAGGTTTCTACAGGACTGAGAATACACAAGAGCTTGGAATTGAGGGCTACTAACTTTCTTAAGTGCCAACTTCAACTACCAGACTCCAGCTGTTACAATTTGTTCAGTTCACACTGTGGCATCAGGGATATAAATTACTGAGTCTGAATTAGCACCTCTAGAATATTTGAAATTCTCTCTCATTACCTTCGTCCTGGAAGAGTTATTTAATTATACCTATGAACACCAATTTAAAACATACCCTGAACAGGTTATGCTGTAAAGAATAGAAGAACTTAAACATTTCTATAAGGAAAAAAATAGACATAAGTCATATTTGTTCCTCTGGAGCAAATTTCAGAATTCTAAACATTTCTCCTTGAGACTGTGTAAAAATTGCTGGTATAAGGGAATAAAGGGCTGGAAAATAATTTTAGAGGGATGAATCTACATAGTAAAATTGTATCATTATTTTTAAGGTTATAACAATAAAAAATTGTCTATTTTTAAACTTAATTTCTAATTCAGTATTTTAAAAATATACGTTTATTTGCTTTAATGCAGCTTAGTTTTTCACACAATTAGGGCAAATTCTATTAATGATTAATATTCACATAATATTAACCCAGGCTACAGATGGATTGGATTTAATAATAAGCATTCTTATTATTTTTACTTATATTTACATAGATACAGGTACTACTAATACTAAACCATTATCTATTATAAATAGCTGTCTGTGTAAGCAATTGTGTCATATATATCACATCCAGTTTTCAACTGAAAGACACATTTCTTTTATCTTCAGTGTTCACCTGAAGGGCATGTTAATCTTGAAAGCAGTTTATTATATTAAGCTGACAATTTTTACTTGAAAGGAAAGGAAAAATGGTCAGAAACTTGTGAATAATGTGTGTGTTCCTGGTTCTTATTCTTCAAGATTTGATGAAAATTATTAACTATTATTCTTGCAAATAAGATCCTTACTAAGATAAGGTAGTCCTTTAAATGGTGCTGAAGTGATATGCTTGGTTAGTTGCCTCTGAAACTAACCAGCATATATCTGTACAAGTTAAACAAAATTTGACATTTTTACTTGCAAACTACTGACTAATCTTCTATAAATATTAAGACATAGTACAAGGACAATAGCTCAGCCTCCTTCACTGTCATACAGGCTTAGAACCAGATCAGTCTTTCAAGCATCCTTGATAACGTATAAAAAATGCTTCTTCACAATTGTCATTGCACCCAAAGGTGAGAGATGAATTATTATTTCTGCCAGGGCAGAAACGGTAGCAAGATTTTGAAATGATGTTATGAACATTCTTCACTTGATTGGAAATGATTGAGAGATTCGCTGATTCAAACTGACTTCTTGTGTTGAATTTTATGTGATGGATAGTTCTGTGACTGCAGCAGGGCAATGCTGAGAGAATAATAACTGTAGACATTTCAATATATGTATAGCTATGCACAGTTAAATTGTGATCAATATATCTTGTTTATTTCTTGGCAAGAACATAGTCTTACTAGATATGATTAGAATCTAATATAACTCCCACTCTATTGTACACATATAAAAAACTTTGGTAGAAAGCTGGGAAGAAGAAAGAAAAAAAAATAGAGTGATGGCTGAACAACAAATGGAAACTTTTGAGAATTTAAATATGAGCATGAGAGAAAAAAGTATTAAATGCAAGCATTAATGAAATATCCTTTGAAAATTGTTTCTTCATGGTATTTATGTGTTCAAATCAAAGTATAATACTGCTGGTCTGACTGGCTCAGGAAGGCATTCACATGTTTTGATTGACTCTGGGAAGGTGATTTACACAAACAGTTGATCCACTCAACTGACCCAGATGTTTATCCAAAATGAAGGCCACTTTCCATCTCCTGTGTGTTAAGTTCAGCTTTCTTTACAACAGCTGTGGTCACTCCGTATATTGTTCTTTTCAGTTCCATGTCTTGCCTTTTGACTTAACTGCCTACAACCTTTCAAAGGCAGATAAATAGCACTATTGCTCTTTTCTGTATGTGAATTGCAACACTGTTCCAGTGTTGAATCCTAAGGGGTTTGGGCAGGTGTCAGAGGTAAGGATGCACATACATTGTTTCTTCAGGGATTATATCTGTATGCCATTCTGGTACAGGAGAGAAACCTGCAAGACACCTGTGTTATCACCATTACCATTGCTCAGCTTCACCCTCATTTTCCATCACTTTCAGAGTGTAAAAGGCTCTTGAATTTAAGTCCATAACTGCAATTCCTCCCCAGTCTGTGGTATTTCCATGGCTTATTGTCTGTAAAGCTACTTGCTACAGAGTGTTCTGTTCTCTGTGCCACATTTCACCCAGCCACAGTACATCAGCCACTTTGTCCTAATTAATTTCTTTTCAAGTAGTGCTGAGCTCTATATATCTTAAACAGCAAGTGTATTAGGGTGGGGTGTTTTGTTTTGGAGTTTTTTTGTTTGTTTTGGGGTGGGATTTTTTTGCTTGGTTGTGGGTTTTTTGTGGTTTCGGGTTTTTTCTTTGTGTTTTCTTTGGCTGGTTGGTTTTTCACAAGACAGATATCTATTAATATGAAAAACAAACATTTTATCAGGAAATTCAAATGTGTGTGTGTGTTTTGGAAAACACAGACATGTCTTCTTGTCCTTACCAGTTGTATGGGTTTCAATACTCACCAGTAAAGGAAACCTTCTTAATATGCCAAACAAGTTCAGCTGAGATGAGTTGGCTTCTTAAATCAACCCTGTTAATGCTGATATGGAATATTGAGTACTGGATCCCATGAGAGCAAGCAAAAGCAGTTCCAAAAGATTTGTTGTTTTATCACTTCCTAAATAGAGTTTAAGATTTAGGTTTGATTTAGTAAGACACAACTGTATTGGGAGTATCTGTCCCAAGGCAAAGCTTTTCTATGTACTTTATTGCTGCAGCTGTGGTCAGCAGACATGTAAGTTAGAGTCTCCTGTTAAAAAAATCCAAACTATTCAGACTTCAGTAAGGTATTTTCCTTCAGTTTTAGGACTTCCCAGAATATTTTCATTTAGAAACATGTTTAAATCAGTGTCCTCCAGGACAGGCTGTACTTTGCATGTATTAACTGTATATTCTGGGATAGAAAAGACTAATAAGAACAGACATTTGGGAGTTTGGTGGGAACTTTAGTGTATCCTTCCATTTTTTTTTTTTTTTTAAGATTAAAAGAAGCTGCTATTACACTTCTTGTAAGATGCATTTGTTATTCATGGTTAGAGGACTAAAGATCAAAAAAATGTGCTAAAAGTTTTGAAAATCAGTCCCACCCCAGCATGTTTTCCTGGGGCTACAGTGCTGTATCTTCACCCACTTGATATCTGCTGTGGGGAATGGCCTTTTGAAAGTGGATATCTATTTTGAGAGAATAGCCATGGTTACAAAATTTTGCATTTAGCACAGCAAAATGGTCTTCCTTTAACAGGGAAGATGTACAGTGACCCTACTCATGGAATACCACACAGCCTTGTGGTTCAAACACTTTAAAAAAGTAGTTATTTCACAAGGTGTCGAGCTATTGTATCTCCAATTACTCACTTGCATATTCACATGCTGAAACTACCCAGACTGTGTCCAAAAAGATAGCTCCTCTCCTTTTGGGGAACACTGAAGTTCTGAATCAGGGATGTAGGTTTTGGGGTATTTTTAATAAGTACTGAACCCTTTTACAGATGGTTTCTTGGTTCTTTACACAGTGAAGAACAAGAAGTGACTTGCTCAGACACCTGAAAGCACTTCTCTCTTCCCCCCTGCTTTCAGAGAATAGGCACCTCACCTTGACTTAACTTGTTATGGCAAAGAGGGTTACCTTCAGTACATTGCCACACCTATTTCAGAGGTCCAAAGTAAGTTTGCAGATTCTGGTCTTGAACGTTTTGCCTCAGATATTTTCCACATTGAAATTTCTGCCTCTGTCAGTGTTACAATTTTCATTACCTATCTGAATTCCTACAGTTTCTTTGACTTTATACAGGCTATTTTTTCCTTCTGCTTAATTCAGTATCTCTAGCATTTGTCTTATACTGCCTGCTTTTAATTTTGAAGCACTTGGTGCTAAGAGATAAGCCTGTAGCAGATGTAATTATCCAGCAGGGTATTAGTCACTTGTTACTGCCACCTACCTGCCTTTGTCATACCAAAGTGTTTCGGCTGGGAAGAGAGAGCTTGGAAAGACTTTTGCCTTTATTATTTCTTCATAATAAATATCTGTGTGGAATCTAGACACAAAAATCAGAAGTTAAAACCTTAAACTCGAGACTCATCAGTCCTATAAATCAATAAATCTGACTGGCAGAACCTACTCCATGCTTTATCTCTATTGCTGGCCATCAACATGTTGACTTCTTAAACTGAAAAGAACAAACATAATAATCTAGTTCGTCCTCAGGCCTTTACTGTTTCCTTCAGTCTTGTATCTTCAGCTGAAACTGGACACATCTTTCAGAAAGTCATTAATCTTAATGTTAAAGCCTCAAAAACTGGATTATAACTGAAGTATAGGCTTACTTTTAGTGTTTCTTTTTTATAATGGTTTTGCATCATTTTTTTTTTCTAGTTGCAGCTTGCAGCTTTCACAGCTCTTCAGGAGACTTGTTATGCTGCTGTAGGTGGAACTCACATCATATTTGGCCAAAGAGATCATGCATCTGAGAACCACTAGTTCTCTTCCATTCAGGGTAATGGAGTGTACTGGGACAGATGGGTAAGCAAGCAGGTGAACAACCGCAGATCATAAGGCTTCCAAATAACTCTGCAGATTCAGTTCACAATAATCATTGAATCACTGGCTAGATCTGAAATTACTCTCACAGTGCCTTCCTTGCATCAGGCTTATGGTTTCACACAGGTTTCCTAGTTAAGTGCACCTGTGTTGACTCCATTTGTTCTCCTCATTCTGCACCAAAAATGGAAATATCCTTTTAACAACTGTTGGAAAGTGATTCTGTAAAACTTCTCTCAGATACTTGTGATCTTATTAATCCTGCCCCTGATACAGCCATGCTGGAGATGTACTGGCTTTATGTAGCATCACTCTGGTGGCTCTCTGACACTCTTTCCAGAGCTGCCAGTAATGGGAACAAGTGTGTATGGGAGGGTGGTATAGGCTGCTTTTGCATGCAGCAGTTCAGGAACTCCTGAATGGCACTGTATTTCCTGCCTCAAGATCCAAACTGTGCAAAAGTGACTACTTCTAGGCACATATAGCCAGATTCATACAGCACTGCTCTTAAGTTTAGAAGCCCAGATCAAAGAAATTGATTCTGCACTGAGTTAGCTCACTGTCTTTGGAACGATTAACAGAGTGATTAATCAGCAAATGGATAAACCACCCACAGATAATTCACAGTTGATTATAGTTTCTTTTATCTGACTGTGCTCCAGGATTGAAGTTTTATGTAATGCACAGGCCAAGAGTTTTCAGCTAAATTCCTAGTGAGTATTTGCAATCAAGATACCACAACACATCTCGATACAAATATTAACTTTTGCTCGAGGGAGTATGGAATGATGGGGTTATTACAGGTCAGTATAAAATAAAAGGATGTCAAAGTAACAGCTCAGCTTCAGCCAAAGCTGACACTGAAACTCCTAAGATGCTGTTCAGTGAAGGGAAATCTTGCTCTTTTGGGGACTGCAATTTACAGATGTTTAGCTTTTATTCATTTGGTTTTGAAAATGGGTCTCCAAGGCAGAAGAAGAAAATAACATTTCTATGCTTTGCAATAGAAGTACATTGTCTGAGGAAAAAACAATTCAGTTTTACAAAATCAATGGCACATAAAGACCAAGATTGCTAAAAAGAAACTTTGCTCTCATGTGCCCCTGAAACTCTTGTTATTTGGTACCCTGACATTAACTCAGCTAAAGGTCCTATAGGTCCTACCTTTTCCATGTTTAAACAGAACTGGTAGCCAAAATAATTAATTTGAGAATTATCAAAATCTTAATTAGATACATCTGAGAGAAGAAAAATTGCTTTCTTAAATTAACTGTGGGGTTTTTTTGTATTTGCACATGATTATATGGAGTCCAAGAAGATGGCTCAGTTAAAGACCATGCTATGTTAAAGTAGTATTACAGGGGAAGCAACCTTTAGACATATTGTATCAATGCACTAATTGAGGGCAAAAGGATTTTAGAGACTGAAAACTAACCTACAAAAAATCACAGAAGTATGCAGGCTCACAGCTGTGTCTCTGAGCTGCTTGACAATTATCTTTACCTCTTTATGACTCTTGTAAGCATCTGAAATGCCATGGTAACTATAATTTTATGGATAAATTTACTTTAAATATCTGCAGTTAGGTTCACCCTGAATCATCTACAACCTGGAAGCTGGTAGACATCTTGCTGATTCTAATTACTCATTAATCATAATATTCCCCATCTCACTGCTGAGCTCCAGTCTCAAAGACGCTGTCAGAATTCACCTACCCAATGGAAAATATAGAGAAGCTGTGTAGGGGATGCTGCTGCTTATCACGGCATGTGGGAAACCCATGTTCTTACCCATACAAAACTAGCCCTGACAATGGAACTGGGTATCTCATTCCATTTTTTCCCTCCTGGTCCCCATTACAGGAATGTTCCATGTATGTTCTCTCCTGAGAGCATAGGGAGAGAAAGATCTGAATTTATCTAAAATTGGCATACTCTGGATGCAGAATACATGTAAAGTTGAAAAAGGAGATATGAGTCCATCCTCAAAGGGCACTAGAAGGTATCTTTCCTATTCAGGATCTATGCAGTTTCCCTTGTAAGCAGATTCATCTTGCTTGCTGTATGTGTTATGTATACATACTTACTGGTTTGGGGATATTGCTGCAGGAACATCTAGTTCTAGACCCAGTAATTTTTGGATTACATCCAACGAGCTTTGGGCAAGGTTGAGGCCTAGCTCCACATGTACAGGAACAGCACTCACAGGTCTCTAGTGGACTCTGCAACAGACACTGGAGATTTAGTTCAGCCCAGTCTCAGGCAGCAATGGAATGAAGATTATCAGAATTACTGTTTTGCTTTTACCTACATAAATTCCATTTACATCGTGTTCAAAAGTGTTTGTGCCTGTCTCTTAAAAAAGGCTGAGGGATTAAAAAAAAAAAAAAGACTGTGGGATTTATGAATGAAAACCACTTTGGAATAGTTAGGTTATTTGAGTTATTTTTGGTAACATGTCTGTGGCTTGTGCATAACTGTCCCCTAAGATATTAGTGCTCTAGTCACATGTCAGAGAAACAGAAAACCTCAAAAATAAAGAAGAAATAAATACTGTTTTTTCTAATCTACAAGAATTCAACACATTTATAGCAGTCATTTTCTTGCCCTTTCTACTCATATTCTTATTAACTAACCAGCAGCTTTTCTTGGAAGTAAATATTTTATTTTAATAGCATATACTACCACCTGCTGTAAGCAATTGAAATTGCCTTTGTCGTTTTAGAGCTTTTAAAGCTGCATAAGGCAGCCAGATTAAAAATGCAACTAGACTGTTGACATCTTTCTCTGATTCTAATTTAGTCATCTATTCATCCAAATATTTTCTGACCATAGAAGTTTCTTAATTATATATCATTTGCAATAGCTGGAGCTTGGCTAAGATGAATGGAAATTTAGGAATTAGTTTTGATGTTGATATGAAATTGATAGCGTATAAATTTCAATAACAGGTAGGAAGATTAACCATTTCCAAATAAAGAAAATTCAGTTAAGAAATAAACAATTGTTCCAAGGTAAACGGAAGTTTTTTAATAAATCAAGAAGCAAGAGATCAAAAATATTTATTGTTTTACTCAGTTGTCCATTTGACTCAAAGGAAATGTTCTGGAAATCAAGACATCTCTTCATGACTTGTCATAATAAGAAGGGGATACATTCTATATGACTATTTTAATGTGTACATCTCTGGTTTGTTTGCTTTGTTTGTTTGTTCTTTTTTCCTGATAAATTTGTCTGCATCCAATTAAGATGGGGAATTATGTGTAAACAACTCTTTTGATAAATCCTCAATGGGAATAAATCCATGTAAGTATTATTAAGTCTGTGCCTTAGGTTTTTGACACAATCTGGAAAATAGATTCTTATGTCTACTCAAGATTTTGGAGGGGAAAAAGGGAGATTAAATCTGGAGGGGAAAAAAATAGGGATTGAGACTAGAGAAGAAAAGGAAGGAGGAAGAGGTTTATGTTCTATCAGTAAGTCTGCAGATCATATGCTCATCCAGGCCATAAGCAGACAGTTTTTCCATAAGAATTCTATTGGAAACAGTGTCAAATGCTTTTTGAAAATCTAGGTAGACAACATCCACAGCCTTTCCCTTGTCCAACAGCTGGGTCATCTTGTTACAGAAGATCAGGTTTGTCAGACAGGACCTGCCTTTCATAAACCCATGCTGACTGGGCCTGATCCCCTGGTTGTCATCTAACTTGAAATAGCCCTCAAGATAATCTCTTCCATGACCTTCCTTGGTACTGAGGTCACACTGACAGGTCTATAGTTTCCTGGTTTCTCCTTTTTGCCTTCCCTGTAGATGGGTGATATATTTGCTACCCTCCAATCCATGGGGACCTCACCAGTTAGGCAGGACTTCAGGTAAATAATGGAAAGTGGCTTGGCAAACACATCTGCAAACTCTTTCAGCACTCTTGGGTGTAACCCATCTTGTCCCATAGCCTTGTGTGAACCCAGGTGGTGTAGCGGGTCCGTGACCACTTCCGTAAATGTGTAGGTGTAGGAGGGCACCTTCTCTGGTTGGCTCACTTACCAGTGAGGAAGTTATCCTCCACACATTCCAGAAACCTCTTGGATTATTCTCTCTCTGCTGTGTTGTATTCCCAGCAGATACCCAGTTAAAGTCCCCCACAGGAACAACGGCAAGTGACTGTGAGATTTCTCCTAACTGCTATAGAAAGCTCCATCCACCTCACTTCTCTGGTTGGGAGGTCTATAGCAGACTCCCACCACAGTATCAGCTTTATTGGCCCTTAACCTATTGGCCCTTAACACTCTCAACCCTCTCATCATTATACTTGATTTCTGAGCTCTTATAGCATTCTCTAACATACAGAGCCACTCTATTCTCTCCTCTTCCCTGTCTATCCCTCCTGAAGAGCTTGTAGCCACCACTTGTGGCACTCCAGTCATGAGGCATCCCACCACGTTTAGCCACTAGGTCACAGCTTTCCTGGTGCATCATGTCTTCAAGCTCCCCATGTTTGTTGCTCATACTGCATGCATTGGTATAGATGCACTTTAGACAAGCTAATGATTCCAGCACCTTCTTGTGTGTGTGGGTCCCATTTCCTACCAGACCCTTCTCAGGTGCTTCCATGATTTCTAAACATCTATCCCTTCTCTCATAGGAAATGGCAGAGCAAGAGTCATCAGTAGTTCACCATCCTTCAAGAACTGGCATATTTTATGATCACCTGTTTTGTAGCTTTATATTTTCCTTACCAACTCCATTTGCTCCTTACTAACTCCACCAGAACAACTTCTCTCACTCTTTTCTCCTTTTATCCAGGTTAACATTTAAGGCAGCTTCTGGACACATTTTTCTTGGAGATTCTAGGTGCCATTTCAGGTATAGCCTCTTGAAAACTGAATGCCTTCTCTTCCCCCCCCCGCCCCCCCCCCCCCCCCCCCTCCCTTCCCCCTCTGCTTCTCCTCCTCCCTTTTTACCCTTCTTCATTTTTGTTTTAT
>JAOEGS010009835.1:0-57837 GCA_025447755.1 Corythornis vintsioides | reverse complement strand
TTTTCCCCCCCCCCCCCCCCCCCCCCATCTCTGTTCTGTTCCTTTCTTTTCCCCACTATTGTCTTTCTAGACTTGATTGATTTCCTCACAGTTTAGTAACTCTCAGAGCTCCCCTTTTCTACCTGTTACAGTGTCAAAACATTTTGCCATATGTTCATGCATCGTTTTCAAAAGCTACATTGCCTTCCTTTTCAGAGCAGAGCTTTCCAAGCCTTTTTGTCTGAGCACAGACAACAGCAGTAATGCCAGCAGGTCTTATCCCTGAAAAGATGTTGCAATACACCTCAGCTGGAGCTTGTCATTCCTGAATATTGCAAAAAACTGTAAATGCTGCCTGGGATCCACTGCATCAGGAAATCCAGAGCACTCTCCTTCCATTTGTTGGTGAAAGGCTATTCAGTTGGCTTTATTTACATATCCTTATTAGTCAAAATTTCTTCACTATCACTCTGTGAGTTGCCCTTGAGTCAGAACTAGCTCAACTACAGGAAAGATTCAAGAAAGCCTGAGAGCAAAGAGGCTGCTGGGGGAGTCCTGGTGACTGGTGCTCCTTGTCATCCTCTGAGAGACTTCTGTCAGTAAGACATTTCTGTCAGAGAAGAAATTATGGCTGAAAACTTTAGGCTACCAAATTGACCTAAAGTAACTTCTTTGTATGATAAGATATAATGGAGCTACTGACCATGCTCTCTTACCTCAGCTTTCTTATCTCTCGTTTGTGTAGTCTTTCCCCATTTCACTATTGATTTGTCTTTTCCCAATCTGTTAGCTATACTGGTTTTGTCTTTAAATTAATTTCATGCCCTATGTCCACTCTGTCCTCCATATCCATCCTTAAAACACATTTTCCAATTATCCTTCTTATCTTAAAAATGCATGCTAATACTATTTGTTCCCTTAACATCTGTCCCATATTTTGACTTCCCTAAAATGGGAATGGACAACATGTTGGTTAAGAATGCACAATGCTAGAAACTTCACTGCACTAAGGAAAAAATACAGCAATTGATTATTCACTTTTTCTGAGCATGAAAAAAGAAAGGTCCATTTATTTTATATATATGAGTCCGTGATTTTGGTGTGAGATCCTCCCTTTTCAATTAAAAAAAAAAAAAAAGTAAAAACAAAGTAACCAACCAACCAACAACAACAACCCACATATACACACACACACACACACAAAAACAAACAAAAAAACAACCCAAACAAACGAAACCACCAAAGACCATAATGACTGTAAAACAGTGGCCCAGAAATCCCATCATGCTGTTTGGGAGATGGAAATCAAACAAATCTCACTTCTGCTCTAGTGGTCACCTCTTTCTTGTTCTAAAATTCCCTACCTCTCTGTTGAGATGTCATTCATCTTGAAATATCTAGGCCATTTCCTGTCATCTTGTTGTGACTTAACTATAATGTTTGTTGAGATATATCTCATCTTGAAGCATAAATTAAATATTTTAATATTTATGGTTACATGTGTTTGATAACACCTCAATAGCAGTACATCTTTTAAAGCAAGTACCCCTTTGTCAAACAAACACATATGCAAGATTAATCAAGAGAATCTCTCTTAGTAATGTTCTTTCTGCCCAAATCTTTTTATTTTTCCTTTTATTTTGCTTTGGTTCAGTCAAAACAGAGTGAAGAATAGATTACCTGCCTTCCAGTTTTATTGCTGCTCTTTCTGTTATGCTGAACTCTGCAGGTTGTCTCCAAAGATACTGTCTGGCAAGGAAATTGTTTCCACACTGTTTTGTGCTTTCACTCACAAGAATCTGTCAACCAAATCCACCAAAATTGACTGTGCTCTAAATTAAACAATATAGTTTGAGCACAGGTAGCATAAAACAGCATCATTCAATCAAAGTTAATGTCTGAACCAGGCTGGCTTTTGTAAGTTAAAGGCTTGGCTCAAAATGTCCCTTGTGTGTAAAGATGTCCAGAACAACCTGTGCATATCAGATGTAAAAACTAAATTTTAAATTTGAGTCCAATCCTACACAAATGGAAATACATGCCTTTTAAAAATGAATTTAAAAATACATGAATCAGTATGATTGCTTCCAGACTCAAAATTAACCACATACTTAAGAAATTGGCAGGATGAGAGCAACAAAAATGCTACAAGCCAATGCACTGAATTCCTTTGCCTTTTTTGATAGCCTCTGATCTTTCATCTACTACAACGATGACTCATGAATGAAATTGTTTGCTCTCGATGCATGAGCCAACATGGGTTTTTTTTGCTTGTGTTGATTTGATTTAGCATAAACAGCAAATGCATTTTGAGCAATGAAAGAGCAATATATCTTCAGGCTCTTTGAAACACGGAAAACAGAAAAGGTCAACTATTACGGCAGATGCACTTCTTCATTGATGATACCATCAGAATAAAAGTTATGATCTTCTCAGAAGTCAGCATTTTCATACAAACCAACGTCCTTTAATTTAAAAGGAATATTTATACAGACATACAAAAGCCTAAAGATTAGTATCTAGGTGTTTCTCTTACTTTATTAAATTTTCCCTTTATTAAAATGTCATTTCTAGAAACACAATCATTTGGTTTTCTGTCTGACAACATGGTCAATGTAAAATTTAACTCCTGATTTATATCACAAATGTCCTGCAATTCTTTGTACACATTAGTAATATTCAGAGGTGGATTGTGTGTGACTCTCTCTTGAAAGCTCTAAGTATCTCTAATCCTTCTCTTAGTAATTATGCTGGCATAAGGAAATGACATTTTACACAGGTACATATAGAAAAAAAAGTTGCTTTTTTTGTTTTAACTGGTATGGTGGCATGATCCAGTAAACATGAGATCCAATGCCTGAGAGATCACCTACCTTCAGGGTTTAGACACAGGAGTCTAGGTTATCCAGAGACATTTCCATCCATTTATTTACATGTGTGTATATACATATATACAAAGCTAATAAGTATACACAAAGCTCTCTATACATGTACAGTGACAATTTAATCCATTGGCTTTGTGATAGTTTAGAATGCTGATGCTTTAAACTTGAAACAATTTGTGAAGAGCTGTTTATAAATTCTGAACCAAGCTGTTACTGAATAAAATGTATAAACCTATCTTGAAGCAGAGTTGACAATGCAGCCCTCCTGCACATCTTTCACAGGCAAAGTGAGGACTATTCATCATGGCCTCCAGCCTGCTCACCTGAGTTTCCTCTGGAAAGACAGCACAAGCAAGCCTCTTGACCACCGGGTATTCAACATAGGTCATCAACAACCTACTTAATAACATTTGTTATAATCATCACCAGTATCATTTTAAAGAAACTATTAATTTCATTGCATGTCAGACTGGACCCACACCAGTAGGCTTGCTGTGAAGTGCTAACTGGACCAAGTCTTTATGGAGAGATGGGTGGAGTTGTGGATTATTATTAGGATTTAAAGACCAGCCTGTACAAACTGATGGGTGTCTTTCAAACATGGATTTTCTGGTTAAATATTTCATTCCTGTAGTGCTGTAGTTCATACCCTGGTCTTGTTCACTGTTGCATTTGCAACTCTTGCACTGTTGCTGACTAGTAAATCAAGAACTGTGGATTTGATAAGTCACCTAATTAGTCACTATAATTTCAAAAACAAAGAGTAGTAGATTTGCTTCATTTTTGTGCTCAGGAAGTTAAAGTTGTGTTGCTCTGGTGGATTTTGTGAAGTTATATGTCAGCTGAATTTTCATGTACAAATGTATTCCCCAAGTTGATTTATCATAAGACTATAAATGTCAAATCAGTATTCATAAGGAATCTTTTGTCTGCATTAAGAGCTGGCTGCTGTCAGTGATATTGTGTTACAGAGCACAAGAACAGCCTGCAAAAAAAAACCTCCTAAAACCAAACAAAACCTCAAAGTCATTGCTTGATTTAATTGGTATTCATTTTAAAGTACTTTCATTCAACTCTGATTGCTGTAGAATTTGTATGCTTTATGAGTGTCTTTAAAAGGAGATATTGATGTTTTATGTTATTTTAAGTGCTAACAATCATTACTGTTGATGAACATGAACTCAATGCCTAAATCATTCACAGCACAAGGGTGTTTCTTTCCCTCTTGAGTTTGCTTTTCCTGGGACAATTAATTCTTATATTAACTACTACACCTGTTTCCAATACCATCCATTAATTTTAGTTTACCCTTTAGATCACAACACTAAGTTGCACAATAAATGTAGCATTTTTTAATCAGAAGCATTTTTAGAACCCATCTCATAGTAATGCATCATGTTATTTGCACTTTCTCATTTCTTAAATCTATGACCTATAACCCTTATAACTATTCCTTAAATGAAAGCTGTCATTCTAAATTATATTATGCTGTGAGCCATGGAGCAAACAAGTATACTTCTTGAGCACAGGACTATTAAAACTGAGAGTATAACACTGAGACATTATCAAATCATGTAAGAAAATGGTAGAGAGGGAAAAAAAAAAAAAAAAAAAAGCTCTTCAGTAACATATTATGGTGACCATTTCAGAAAAAGCACAGAAATGTCCAAGACTTGGACTGAACCCAAGCCCTAAAGTTGCTACATAATAAAATGCATTGTCATAAAAAAACCATCAATACTCTGAAACTGCATCACCAATGAAAATCTAAAACGAATTGTTCTCCTATAGGGTTGGATAGTGCAGCATTCTTTCATCCTGCACAATACCCAGTAACTCCCATGAAGCACAGAAACACCACCTAAACCAAACCATATTTGAATCATACAATTTTGATGGTGATATCCATTGATGATCAGATTGTCCTTCCTATGCTGAGGTCTTGGAAATTATTTGCTTTATGGAAATAAAAGGAATAATCTGTGGAACAGTTTTCAGTCTATCTGTCTGTTTTCCTCATCTTCAGCTCTTTCTGTCCATGTAGAAATTGCCTTCTGATATGACTACTCTCCTATTTGCGTGGGATTTGGATTCACTGAATATTCATAAAAAGGATGTAATAACTTTGCATTTTTAGTATCCATACTAAATAAAAATAACAAACAGCATCAGGCTGTAGCAGACCATAATATAACAGGAGTCTACATAAACAAAGCAAATAAAAATTACAGCACTTGCAAGAACATCAGGCTACATCACACACTGCAGCAATTCTGAATACACATAGTTTCCTAAGTAACAGAACCAGGTAAGGGTAGTTTCAAAGAGTTTTGTGAATTACTGATTAGCTACTTTGATGCCTAATGAAATATGAGATTTTTCTGTGGCTGGGAATTTGTGGTTCCCTCTTCACATAAGCACTAAGCAGCAGACTGGAGCACTGTTTCCTGTGCCTTGGGTGGACTAAATTAATGAGAAAATGAGAAAAATGGGGGGATTTATTTTGACAGATCTAATATTTTTATCACTTATTCTTTCCAAAATGACTTCACAGATCCTTTCTCTCATAGAGGCAATTAATGCCTTCTCTTCTACTCAAGCACTTACCACGCTAGAGCTTGGGCAGAGGGGGGAACAGAGAGAGGGATACCACCATTCCTTTTTGAAATCTGGTTAAAAGTGGCTGGTTGTTTCAAAAGGTATCAGATATTAATAGACACAGACAGGAGCATCTCACTTTGATTGCTCAGTGCTCATTCTTTTCAGGCAACCTGATTAAAAATGTAAAAGGAGGCAGAGGGAACAAGTCAATCATTCTGTATTAAGTGGTCTGGCTCTTTAAGAGTTGCAGATCCCTTTAATTTGCCTCTGATTTCCTACACTATTGTTAACATGATATTCTCCTTGTGAGGTGAGAAAAGGTTTACAACTCCCTGGAAATCTGGCTTTACTACATGCAGCACTTAATGCATGTGCCTATTATTTGAATTATTCCAAACAGGAGTTGCCTTTCAAGTTCCATTAAATATATTTATGCTTTATGAATATACTCCCTTTTTATCTCCTTACAACTTTTCCTCCCTCTTTATATGATTTCTGCTCTCTATGTTGCAAGAACCCAAGGCTTAGTTCTGGTAGGGAATCTGGCTCAGACTTCCAAGGAAATTGCCAAGCTGTGAGAAAGAGCTGTGACAACATCTGTAAAGTGAAGCCATGCAAAATCAGTGTCTGCAATAGGCAGGCTGCACACCCAAGTCAGTGAAATGCATGAAACCATGGAGGTACTTAAACTTTTTTGTACAAGTAATGGGAAATGTGGACTTGTTTTCTCTTTGCAGCTCTCCAGAGACTGCATAGCAAAACTCTTTAAATTTGCTCAGCAGTCTGATAAATAGTTGAAGCTAGATACATATAATGTTGATGGATCAACATTTAAGTTAGAAGGATATACTGGCAGAAATTATTTCTTCCTTGACATAGTCTTGAAACTTCTCATAGTACACAGAGGTACACAAACTCACTTTAAACTAAATGAATAAAATAATTCTGCTTTGACAGCACAGAAGTCTGTTATTTCAACTCTATATACAGTAGTCAAAGAGATAAGGCTGGGGAGAAGCTATGGGAGAACAGGGAGGAAAAAAACCAACCCCAAAATTAAACTGAGACTAACTGTGTTACACATCTATTGCTGCCTTTTACTTGAATATACTTATTCATGCCTAGACATGCCTATGTGACCCATTTATCCACCTGCTTTTAACCAGACTGTTAGTTCATTAACTGCAGGTGTAAGATGCAGAGGCTGAAAACATAGATTTAAAAGAACATGTTGCCTGTGGTTGCTGCTGTAGAAAGCCTACTGAGGAAAGGTGGGCTGTAGAGTATCAGCTGCAGGAGGAATCTGTTATGTGCAAGAACACAGAGAAATCTTACCTTTTCCTTCTATCCTTGGCTGCAGGTACTCAAACTGTGATTTGGAGACAAGTGTGTTTGTGAAATCTACCATAATGAGAAAGAAGCTATTACTTAAGCATCTCCAGATCAAAGCTAGGCAATCAGATCAAAGTGGGTAACCTAGTGGCACTTTCAAAACGAATACAGCTATATATCACCTTAAATTGAAAGCAAGCTCTTCTGTGTTCTCAGATATGGCTATTACTTAAACATTTATATGCAGAGCTTAAAGAGTTCTTTCCACTGAACATGATAAACAACCTAGCTTTTGTTCCTAAAGCTCTGTTCCTAGCTTTAAATAAAATTTCCCCAATTTAATTTTTTGCCTGTAGACTCTTGTCCTATTCCTTGACTGCTGAGAACTCTTCAAGCCTGGCACTTCAACCAGTTTTCAGTCCACCTCCATGTCTGTTTCTTCAACCCATACTTCATCAGCCCTCTATGAGAATATTACAGAAGAGAGTGTCCAAAACCAACCAAAAGCTGAGACAAACAACATCTTGTGGTCTATACCCTTGTCCACCAAGCTTGTCTTACACTACAACAAATCACATCATATTAGACAAATTAAAAATAAAACAAAAAATCAGAACCACAAGTACTTCTATAAAAAAACCTCCTTCTACTTATATCTGTCTCAAAAGGCAAATCTGAAATTATAAAAAGTAATATAACCTTTTCTAACTGACTAGTACAACTCCACATGGAACTATGTAAATTTGTTCTGTTCTGGAAAATATTGAGTATGACTGTGGAATACACAACCCTTTGCACCATACACACTTATTTTGTGTGTAACAATCCTTTTTTCCATGGTATTTTAATTCTGGCAACTTCAATGCTGAAAACATTACTTTGTATGACATGGGAGAAAACTGAACTCTAGTTTCAGTTTTACATAGTTCCTCTATGCACAGCATTAACAGAAAAATGTATTTTATAACACAATGATGAATTTGTGTTGAAACAATGTTATGTCAGTTTTCAAATAGAATCACATGTTTAGACATTCTACATCTTTTCATATGCTTTTGAGGAACACTGATGCTTGCAGTTTGAACTTACAGTTATCCCTTATATGTTATTTCAAAATAATCTTCTTCAAAATTACAAAGAAAGAAAAAACTTCATTGGTTTAAACCATCCCAATAAAATGCTAAATACTTTTTATCTAATAGAAAATAATTTCAAGATGGATGCCTTTTAATTTCCTTTCTTCTAGAGCACACCATGGAGAAACTTTTTAATTATACCTATAAACTCAACCTTCACTGTTAGGCTTATATAATAATTCAAACATATAGACTGTTCTTTCAGTCTTATCCCCTCCTAGCAAAAAGCAGTACAGTAAAATTTTATAGGCCTATCTACTGTTTTGTGGTACAACAGCTGTTACCAGCTGGAGATGCTTTATGTTCTGTTGAACTGACTATGTTAAAAGGCATTTCCCTAGTGACTTGCAAATGAACATTCCTTTTTACAAAATTTTATAACTTACAACTTTAAGTCCCTCTTTTGAAAGATTTCAAACTGAAACTACATATGGATTGGAAAAAAAAAATCACCTTTTTTTTTTTTTAGCAGAAAGATTGAAACAGAAACTATATACAAAAAAATGCCAACTGCACTAGTAAATTAGGAGCTTTTAAAAATCTCTTACCAGATCATTAAATTGAGGTACCATAAAGAGAATAATATGCTGTCATTTACTGTAGCTAACAGATTTTTATTGATTACACTCAAATAAATGGACCTTCTGCTTTTCAAAGATATTCATGCAGACTTTCAAAACCTACAGATGCACTGTTTCAGAGAAGAGTAACAGAAAATTGAGCAATGGGGACCACATAGTTTTTAAGTGTTTCACCAAACAGATGTACTATGGCAAAAAAAAATGATAGGATTTTAACAACTTTTTAATTCAATCCTGGAAAGAAATTCACATCCAAACTAAATAACAGATGAGTATCAGGGGGACAAGGAAAGATGATTCTGTGAGAGGTGAGGATTTCCATAAAGGAGGGAAGAAAAGAAGCTGTTTCCTTTGGTCATTCAATTCCCTGTAGCATCAAAATATGTAAGAAGGCTGGTCCCCAAGGGGAAGGGTGCTGGCAGTCAAGAGGACAGCAAGACAGGCACAACATAGTGTTCCCACCAACAAACAGCATAGTCCCACCCACAAGTGCCATCCAAGAAGATAAACAAAGCAGGCAAGTGATGGTAAACTGGGTCAGCCAGTGATGGCTTGGTAAACCCATAGGAATGTGGTAGTACTTGCAGGAAGTTTTCAGTGGGCGAGGACTGGGATCAACCAGGTCCATGTTCAAAGCACATCTGCAAGATAGCTATGGTGAGGACAGAGATCAGGGACCCAAACTTTAACACAGCTTCCAATCTGATAGAGGGAAGGCCCTAGCAAGGCTTATCACAACTCTTTTTGCACACAGCCATTTTTCACAACTGTCCAAGCAAGTTAACACAGCTACACCACAGAAAAGCTAGCCTTGAGCACAGGCTGTCATGATCCAGGAGGAGGCAGATACAGATTTATCTAAGAGAGCTCCATCTATTAAGTTCTCATACACTAGAAATCCTAATCACATCTGTGGTTGAAATAGCTTTCCCTGGAAGTGATTATTGTTGGTGTACTCCCAATACAAAAATAAACTGATGATATAATTTAGCTAGACAGGATAACTATGTGAATCATCCTTGTTCTTCAAAAACAATATAAAGTGATAAACTAAGAGGCAATGGTTTACATTCATTGTTTAAAAATTAATAATTCTCCATCATATTTTATGCAAAACTCTATTTATAGACTTCTAATTATTAATTCAACAAGTTAAATGATCATTTCATGCAGTATGAATAAAAACCAGTGTATATGAAAATAGGTAGCATCTTGTGTTAATTCATTGCAGCTTCTTGCCCTTTTTTTCTTCAGCATTTTATCTTCCTAAAAGCAGGAGGAAAGTGGAGGAATTTTGTTCTGATAGTCACTACACTTACAGTAAAGTTGCATAAAGAGACCCAAAGCTACCATAATACTACAGCTAAGTTGTAGCAAAAACAGAGAGAAGCTTTTTTTTCCCCCAACCATTCAATTCAGCTTTCCCATTGTTACTACTTACAATAGTTTAAATGTGAAAATGCTAGGACAGTACATCTTCATCACACAGTCAGCAGGTTGCAATCTATTGTATATGCACAGTTACCTCCAGTAATACTAGCTTTTTTTTTTCCTTCATATGCTTAGGTTTCAGCTTATTCATATACTAGTAGTTTCCTTAGCAAATCAGGTACATTCTGACTGGAATTAGGTAAGTCATCCTAGGAATAAAATAGCCTTTGCCAATACCATATTCCAATGCTCTCTGAATGTGGACTACTTAGGATTTTGGCTGCTTACATTCTCATGTAACTATAGAAGAGGCAACATATGTGAGGTGGGAGCCATCCTCTATTGCCTTGAAACAGCCATATTTCCATCCATCTGCATAAGAAAACAGTATAAAAGAGCAATAGCAGCACATGGCATTTGCTACCATAATTGTCTATAGCACTAGCAAACCATAGTCTTTCATTTTACATCATTAGGTGTGAATCTGAGGTGCATATTCTAATGTTTAAAAACATCTGAGATTTCACCACCTCTGTATGGTCAACACATGCTGTGTTTCCACTGACAAGTCATAGAAATCACATGAAGAAATAAAACAATATTGCTCCCTGGCAAGATTTGCCATGCTTTGTGCAAGCAGCCAACAGGCTTTTAGTTTCAAAATGGCACTACATCATTTTGAGTATGTCCCTCTCAGAGTAAAGTCAGATGTCAATCTATTTTATTAACTTTTCAAATAAACAAAGTAAACAGTGGAACCTTTACCCATGGTGAAGTTTATTGCCTGTGCAGAGCTGCCTTTGCAGCTAGCTAAGAAATAAGAGCACCTTTCACCTATAGTTGCGGACAGGATTGGTACCTACCAAATCTTATCCTACAACAAGCCTTGAAAGTCTCCATCACTGGCAGCATTTTCAAAAAGTGCCAGTTAAAAGCCAATGAATATAAACATCACCAAACTTATCCATTTTTATCTTTTTTCTTCCTCAACTTCATCAAGAATATCATCTTAAAATAAACTCAAAACTTTATATTAGACAATGCAAATTGGAAGGCTTGCTCTTGAGCCAAGTGCCTATTTAAAATCAAAACAAAACACAACTTTCTACAAAATATTCCCATAAGCTAAGAAATCTTGACATACAAACTCCCTATTCTCAAAGATCTAAATGCCAAGAAAATGGGAGCAGTTATTGCAGTAAAAAAGGCAATACACTGACATTTTACAATCCAAGGAGGTCCTCTGGAAGTTCAAACATCAGGTTAATGTTTCAGCATTTTGACTGCTGCTTTTGCTATTTCTTGAACAAATTTAATGGATGATGATGACCTAGTAACAAAGGCTAGTTTTGTATGTCAAAATCTTTATTAGACCAAAAGAGATAAGACATTTTTTGTCCAGACACTGTTGATCCACATCAGCTCTTACTGCTACATATTTTATCTTCATTCTTAGACATCATGCCTGAAATTCTCTGCATACCACCTTAATTTTTAAGAAAAACTTTTATTCCTGAACAACATATTACTTTTTTTAATCATTTGCAGCCTTCATTTGTTCCTTCAGTACAATAGGAATTTCCTTAAAATTAATTAGATTCACAAACTTGTTCCCTGCTTCTCCTGTTTTCCTGTCACTACTGTTCTTCCCAGAGGATTGCATAGAGGATCCATGGATTCTTCTGTTCCCTGGCTTATATTCTAGATACACACTCTAGTAACAGCTGGGTCCAGTTTCATCTGCAGAGCCACCTAATTTATCATATAAAAGAATCTCAAAAGAAAACCTGACCTGCAATGTCTGTACTTTTACAGGGTAGCAAGATTATTTTTTTACACTGACATACCAAGTACAACATTTCTTATTCAATATTTTAAAGTTAATGTAAATCTGCAAAACAGTAGCCAAAAGAAGAAATGCACACAAATCACATGAAGTTATTTGGTATGCTAATTACCATGCCACATATATATAGCCATTATCAACAAATTTTCCTTCTAACTAGAAGTGAGGCAAAACACAAAATGGAACAAGCAAAAACAGCATAATGCACTTGCAAGTTGGTTTGGGTTTGTTGTTTTGGGGTTATTTGGTTTTTTTTAATTATTAGTGAAAAAAGAAAACCTTCAGTTTAAATAAATATAAAATATATAAAACATAGAAAGAAACCTTGAATACATGATGTGACTGAGAAGTCAGTAAAAAGAGTAACAACTTTGCTGAGAAGTTATTAGTTCTAAATTCCTGACCCTTGTATACTTTTGAGAGAATAAAAAGTCAATGTCAAATCAATACTTTTTAAATACATCTCTGTAAATATGATAGATCTCAGAGTGAGATCATTGACAATGTCCAAAGAGTCATTCATATTTGCCTTTGTTTCTCTTAACTTTCCTAATTTAAAATACGTATTTTACTAAAACCCATTTAAGAGACATCTGTGTGGGTATGAAGACAGTCATTACACAGAATAAGCACAGTAAGTTAAAATTGAAGTGTTATATTTCACATGTACCAATTTTCTACTTGAATTATTAGAAGAAAAATAATTCACTTTCAGTATGTATTTTCTTATGTATATAAAAAATACTCTGCTTTTCAGTAACTTCTATGGTAGCTTAAGAAAAGTGGATTTTACAATTTTATTTCAAATAAGAGCATTACTAATGCTTATACTAACTATAAGTGAGAATAAACTTCCTTCCAATCATATAACATTTCCCAATTCTTTTTAGAGTAATTTTTATATGTACATGAACACAAGAAAACCTGAAGAAATAGGTCAGCCAAAGACTGGTTTTGTGTGTTCAGCTCAACAGCAGCTATTTAGTATCAATACTGACAAAACAAGAACTCAGGTCTCAACCTTTCTACCCTCAGAGTTAATGCATAAATTATCTAACAGAATAAAACCAGAAACTGTATTTTGTTATTTTGTTGTTGTTTTTTATTACTTCTCACTAAAAACAAATTAACAAAACAAAACACATACACAAACAAAACAAAAAAAAACCCCAAACAAATTAAAAAACCCAACACAAACCACAAGGTAGACTTTAAAAATAGATTTTATTTAGTAATTGAAAAAAAATATATATTGAACTGGATATTTGTATAATAATCCTGCAATATTAAGCTTATGACACATATTTTGAAAGATAAACTCATAGTTAAATTTAAAAGCTTAGACCTGTCACACTTTATGCTTTAGTAAGCACAGAAGGTCACTACAGTTTTTAAGTAACTGGCTTCTATTTCACATATATAAAAGCAATTACTATTTCATTAACACCTCAGTCAGAATATTAAGTTCTATTTTACAATAGTTATTTATACAAATAAATGTGGGATCAATGCAATAACCTAAAACCAAAGTGTTACTGAGGCTTAGAGGTGCTCGATGCTAAAACCAATGTAAACAAATTAAAATAATGCAGACAAGGTTTATAAATTGCTGAATTCTATAGCACACAGAATACACACAAAACAATTCCACAAAAACAAGAATGTGACTGCAAAATGATAAATAAACATGTTAAATAGTATAATCACCATAAAATAGTAAATTACTGCCTCCATTCCGAATGGAGGGAAGCACTATTAATAGCTAGGAATTCTCTCATGCAAAATATTAGATCTCTCACAAGACCTGTTAGTGAAATAAAAGGGTGACATTTGCTTGCTTCTGCAAAAGTACAATTAAAAGCCTTCCTCTTATTCCAGCAATATTGTCATGTGCAGCAAGAGTGTCATTCCTCAGTGAGAGCCAGCTTTAAATATACGTGAAAAAACAGAATCTTTAAGGCAATTTCATAATAAGTGAGTTCAAAAAAGAATGTTTTTGCTCCAAGTTTAAAAGCCACTTTATATTAAATACTGATTTTCATTCTTTAGGACTCCTTCCTCCACTGACTCTGTCACCCACAGCTCAGACACAATTTTAAATTTTTTCCCAAACGTTCTCCTGAGATCTTTCATCTCTTTTACACGAGAATGATCTTCTCCTACAACAACATGGGAGACACCCTCTTCAAGGTAAGAGACTACTTTTGCACCATAAAAACGGAGCTCCAAAGCTCTAATTGATAGTGTTATTCCACGGATTTTGGTTCTGGGCTCATTAACAACAGCATAGCAGTCCACATAGACAGTGTTTCCTCTGAATATACTGAGGGGACGGCTGTTCCACAAATAACGTTCTTCTAACTCTGCAATCGTGTCCAAAGGCATCACCTTTTTATCTTTCACTCTTGAGAACACTTCCCTGAGTTGTGCAACATCTGTGTTTGCTGTGTAGCTGTCTCCATAACGATCATACATGCGAGCAAAATGTTCTTTTGTGTCAGGAGACATGTGAATCATAAAGGCTGGCTGCCAAGGCACCATCATTTTAGTTTGAAAACACTGAAGGAGCCACTCTGCCCTCACTACATCATATTTGTTGGAAGCAATGATGTTTTTCACTCTGACATTCTCAACTCCTACAATGACACAATAAGTCTCTGGCCCTGGGTTCTGCACCACGCTGCCACCCCATTCTGCTATTCTGCTTTCCAGTTCAGACTTTGAGTGTTTTCCTATTCCTGTCATAACACAAAACTCAACATCTTCAAATATATTTGAAACCTTCTTCACACTAGAAAGATCGGGAGCTTTAAATTGCTCAGCTATTCCAATCGCCCTCTTCACCTTTGATACAATTTTCCTTTTTTTCTCTTGTGGCTCTCCATAGTCATCTATATGAAGGTGTTTAGATGCCAGTTTCCCTTCTGCTTTGCTTCTGAGATCTTCTAACATGTCTGAAGTCATGCACTCATACCATTCCTTGTCCTCCCTTATCTTTTCAATGCGGGGGAATCTCAAAGTACAGTCAGTTTTGTACATATCACTGTTAACAATCTCAGCTGCCTTGACCTGAACTATGACAGAATTGCAAGGTTCAATGTACATTTCAGGTTTCTCAGTTCCACACAGAATGTTACAGGGAGGGTCTTTCCTATGGTAGGGCTTCCAGTGTTTAGCCAGTTTCAGACCTAGATCATACAATTCCTTCATAGTATAGCCAGAGCCAACACGACAAATGGAGTGGAAAGTGGTAGGTTTTTCATTTGGAGGGGGAGTCACTGCAACAGCACACAGAAAATGGGACATCATCCCACCACGTGAGCCCTTCCCCCAGTAACCACCAACAATTAAAAGGTCCAGTTCATCCATCAGCCCATTGACATATTCTGGCTTGATTTTTAACCAGCCTTCCCCACGCTTGTCAGGCTTGTAGGTGGACATGGGATCTTTCACCATAATCCCCTCCTCCCTGTTATCTATAGCTTCATTTAAAGCATCAATCACATCTTTTCTTGTCCTGGCATTTTTGGGATGTACAACATGCATCCTGCCCGTTATTGGGGTAAACACTCTGCTTAAGATTTCATATCTTTTGCTTAGAACTTCGTGCCCCAACTTCTGATCATTGACCATCAGGACATCGAAGACACAGAAGCAGGTCTGAAGATCTGAGTCCTCCACCATTCTTTTAATGTCAAATTTGCTGCCTTTCTGCATAAAGGTTTGTGTCTGGGGATTGTAAGCCATCATTTCGCCGTCGAGAATGCAGTTTTGTATACTGCTCTTAAAACCTTGATGAATAAATGGGGTTAAGGAACCATCAAGGGGGGAAGCACCAAACTGCTGAGTGTAGTCAAACCCGTTGCGGGAAAAATACTTGTACACATCTCCATCTTTGTGCATCTGCATACGCTCACCATCCAGCTTGGTTTCTATGTAGAATGGCTGGTTATTCATTTGTTTCTCAATTTGCTGGACATCAGCAATAGCAGCAAGCATTGGTTTAAAGGCAGAAAACAACATGATGGAAACATCGCTAAGTGAGACAGAGGGGTCATGCAGTTGCCTGCAAACTTTTTCCAAGTCAGTTGTGACATTGTGCAGCTCAGCAGCATCAGGATGAAAAATGGAAAATATAGTTTGTTGGCTAACACCGAGCTTTAAATCTTTTATTATCATCCGGATAAGCCATTTTTGTTCCAGTGCTGTACTCTGGGTAATTAACTGAAGAAGACTCTTCTTTAACAGACCCTTGTTCTTAGCAGCATTATTATTAGCTATTGCATCTAAGTGTTCATTGACTTGTTCTATTGTCAGTCTGCCTTTTTTTGTGCTCCTGTGTTTTAAAACAAAGTATGCGATCATTGCAAAATCTCCAGCATCTCCACGGGTGCCAGCAGGGGTTCTGTAATTCAAAAGCTTTGCAGCATCTTTTCCATCTTTTGGTAAATTAAGCAGTTCAATATACAGCTTTGCAAGCATAGTTTCTTTAATTCCATACGCCATCCTTTCCCTTTCCAACTGTGGAAGAATAAGTCGCATAGCTGGATAAAAAGAATCTGTCACATCTTTCTCATTTTTATGAAGAGCATCATGGAAATTTCTCCAGGAATCCAGAAATTCCTTGAAATGCTTTGTTTTCTCTGGACGAGATTTACACTTCTGTATCCTCTCCAGCGTAGAACACAGATCTGCAAAAGGCACTTGAGAGGCCACTGTTTTTTTGGAAGGCTGGGAAGCAGGTGTGGAATCCATCAGAGTCTGTTCTTCACTAAGAACAAAAAAAAGTATATTATCACAGAGGAGAAAGTAAATGCCAGCACATAATGGTCTTAAAAGTTAAAAAATAAATATCTGACTTATTTTCTCATTTTCCTAATCAGGATTTCACTGCTATCTTTACATAAAGGTCACCAACTGGTACCAGTGTCCTTAGTTACGGACAGCCAGGCCGTGACACTAACACAAGGCATCACCTCATCGAGAAGACGGCAAGTCAGGAGAGGGCACCGCGCGGGCCTCCCGCGGCTGCGGATGCCTTCATTGCTCTGACAGTGGTTTCCTCCACCACCCTCCCCGGCAACACAGCCCGTTGCCGATGCAATCCGACCTGCGGCCCGCTCCTGCCGCTTGGCAGCTCCCTAGCAGCAGAGAGGACCCGCCGGGCCCGCCCTGGGCGGTGCTGCGGGAGCAAATTCCTTCAGGGCCGGGTGCTGCCCCCGGTAGGGGCACAGCGGCCTGGGTAGGGTGGGATGTGTCTTGATGTGCGGGCACCCCCGGTGCTCCTCCCGCGGACAGGGACCCACCCGGCTCCGCTAGGGCACTGCTACGGACAGGGGGCGAGGGGGCACGGGCACCATCCAGGGGGTACCTTCTGCTCTGCACAGGCCACCCCCTCCCTGGAGCGGACTAGCGGGAAGACGAGGACAGCCGGACAAACCGTCCCCCAGAGACTTACGCAGAGCCAGGAGTACGCGCAGATACAGGGTCACAGCGGCCGTTCTCCGCCCCCGAAAGGCGCTCCCCGTTGACGCCGCGACGCGCCCACTATGCCCGGAGGAGGCTCCGCCCATCGCGGCGGCGGCGGCGCCTGCGCAGTTCCCGCCGCGACGGGAAAACGTCGGCGGAGCCCGAGGCAAGGGAAGGACCGGGAGAAAAAGTAGAGTTGACGGACCGTGACCTGGAAACGGAAGCTGCGTCGAGCGTGATTTCCTGCCTCGGAAGAAGCCGCGGTTGAAGTTCCGCGTCGGGGGCCGCGCTGGGCTGAGGCACCGCCGGCGGCGGCCGCGCGGGAGGATGCGGCGGGTGGGTCTCGCCTCGGGCCGGCCCCGGCCCGCGGGGAGGGCTTTGGGGTAGGGGACGGGGTGGGTGGAGGGAGTGGGCCGGTACTCTTCCTGTAAGGCCGCGGGGAGAGGGGGATCTAGGGACTCGCTTGAGGGGGGCGAAAAGGGCGCGGGGGAGCCGGGTCTGGCCGTGACCTGGTGTTCGGGGTCTCGCCGCCACCTAACGCGGCTGTCCCCGGGCGGGAGCGGCTGGCGGGCCGGGTGCGCCCTGTGGGCTGCGTGGCGCCGGCCTTTTCGGGACGTCTCTCCCGAAGACCTGCCGCGTTGACAGCGCCATTAAAAGTTCCTTCAGGTACCTTCCCGCGCAGCCCTGGGAGAGCTTTTCCCTCTTGGCAGCAAGATACCGCTCCGGTGTTGTGTTTGTCTCCGCTGCCGTGCGGAAAGGTTTCTGCCACTGAGGGTACTTGTGGAAGATGGGTCAGATGATGTTTGTTTAACGATGACGCTTTAGTGTTGCTTAATGTGCTGAGCAGGATATTTGTGTTAGGTAAAAGCAAAAATAGGATAGTAGTATGTTTTAGGATCTCTGGGAAGGTAAGGCTCAAAACTGATAACTGCCCTCAGTTTGTTGGTTTGGTTTGGGTTTTTTTACAGACCTGTCAAGATGTGCTTGTAAGGCTCAGTGAGATTGGTCAGCTGGGAGGGGAAGTATTATAAGAGTTAAGGGGAAAACACTTTCAATTGTGAATATGTACCACTTGATGTCGAGCTGTGCATGTTTGCTATTTGAAATAAGTAGGAAAAGTGGCTCACCAATTTTAAAAACCAGAGTCCTTAAATGCCTGACACCCAGTTGTTCTTACTCCTCTTTTTCCTTCATTAGGAGTAGCTACTTTGCTGGTTTAACTTTTGTACTTGTTCAGTATGAGAATCTCTGCAAGATTTTTGTATTAATATAGTGCATTTTTTCTGTCCTTACTGAAGTTGTAGGTTTTCTTCTAGATTAGTTCCCCCCCACCCCCGTGAAATGTTTTTTTTACAGTTGAGGACTTAATATTTCTACTTACAGATGCATTCAGAGTAAATGTAAAGCTTGTGTAAATTTGGCTGTGGCTGGAGGAGGTGAAGTGTAAGGGAAGTTCAATAGAAAGAAATAGATGTCTTCAGATATTTCTCTGTGTTCTTAAGAAATACCTCATTTTGTCTGGATTATTTTTTAAACCATGAAATCTGAAGAACTGCAGTAACTAACTTGGTTTTTCAAAGCTCTTTAATGAGAAAGCAGCTCTTAAACACCTGAATGCTTGTCTTAGCACTAGCTTTAAGACGTCATATACACTGACAGTTAACTTTAAGAAGGCAAGGTAATTTTTCATCATTTTTTTTGTTAGACACTGTGTATGTTTTGTACTGTGTGTTTTGTAGTCCAGGAGGTTTCAACCTGATTCTTGAACTTCATTTTAAGATGTTGTTTTCAGGTCTGCCAGATGTTTCAAACAAGAAATAAGCTTCATGGGAGGAGCATGAGCATGATAGGCACAGTTTCATCAGCAGAGCAGACATAACTACTAGGTGTGTTGGCTGTTGCCACTACTTAGTTTTCTTTCAATCTAACTGAATAGAAGCAGTAATTGTATGTGTAATTTTAAAAGTAATTTTACTCAAAGTTCATCAATGGAATTGTCTTTCAGGCAGAGAAGCAGCATGGGAAATCATCACATCCAAAGGTAAATGTTTTTTAATGTGATTAGAGTATGAAAATAGCACTTCTAAATGTTAAAACTGAAGACAAAGTAAAAAAAAAAAAAAAAGAAAAAAAAAGACAGAATTTATGGCAAATTCAAGAGTAACTTCAGCTGCCATTCAAAATGAATGAAAAACTGTTCCCAAGTGTTCTCAAGTATGTTCTTTGTGTTTATGATCTCCAGTTGTTACTGATGTCAATTGTTTAACAACAGCACAGTATTGTTAAAATTTAATGATCATAAAGACTTTTTATTTTTTTTTCCCCTGAGAATTTTTCATGTTAGAAGTGAATGATGTTTTTCAGTAGTTAATTATGGGATTTTTACCTTACCTGTTAGAACATAGAGATCTGCAATAATTCCTGGACTGTGGGTTCAGCAGTGGAGATGTATAAATACAGATGTGTATGTGTGCTTGGCTATGTGTGTGCATCTCTGTGGCATAAAATTGAAGCTCATCACTTCCAAATTTCATTTCTGTTCTGAGGCACTGTGCAGTTCTTAGGCTGTGTAAACTAAACTGCTCTTTAATGGCCTTTAAGCCAACAGCATAACATCCATCTGGCTAAGTCTTACTTTCATTAGGTTTTGGGCTACATTGCTCTTCTGTCTCAATGTTTTTCATGATAAAATTTTGTATTTCAATATTGTCTTTTACTTGTCTCTTAAATTTACAAGCATCATAAAAAAAAACCAAACAAACCCAGTGGCATTTCCAAAGGCTGCCATTCTAATGCAGCATTATCAGGGGGACAGGAGGAAATGTCAAGCAGATAGATGTTAGAGGCCTGATTACACTTGTGACTAAAAGTATAATCTGTGAGGAGAATGCAGAGAAACTGAGTTTATAGAGTCTGGAGAAATTGAAGGTTACATATTTGGAAGTTAATAAACATTGAACTAGAAGTAAAGAATTCAAGTTACTAAATTGCCCTTCTTGTTAAGTATTAGGAAATATTTCCTAGTAGTAGCTAAGAACATGAACAGCTTATGTAGGAATTTCCATTAATGTAAGAATTATCTAGGAAAACATCTGTCAGATAAAACTATACAGTTCTTCTCTTGATGACTACATATTTGTCACAGACAAGGGCTTTCATAACAAGGTTAAAAAGCCAAAAATCTCCCTGATGCTTGTTTTAATAGCCTCTGACTTAGTATTTTACAACCCCTAATTATTTAATCTGTTACCATGTATGCTCTAAAATGGGATTTAACTTCTTGTTGTAGGAAAGCTTTGTCATTGGCAAAGTTATGGCAACTACTTAAAATACAGTGCTGCAATAGAATTTTCCTTAAAAAAACCCAAACTTTTTTTTTTTTTTTAGTAAGCAAAAATTATTTCTAAGGAGTTAATGTTTTACTGAGGAGATTTGAAAAGGAAATCTGTAGAGAAACCTTATTTCCCTGGTTAAAACAGAACTTTTCCCTAGCTTGCCACTGGCCAACTTCCCTTGGTTCCAAAATTTTCTATTTTTTTTATGTGTGTGTGTAATCTTGCAGTATGTTGAGCAGTTTAAAAAAAGTATTAAGCACCCATTGAAAATCTTCCATTAGCTTATCCTTTTTATTGATGTACTTCAAGTGGAAATTTAATTCTGCTTGTATCATCTACTGCCCAGGTCAAACAGGGTAATGCTAGGAAGACTTGCTGCTTTGGGCTTCATAGAAAGCATGGTTTGTAGCATTGTTGAGAATTAACTTGTATTTACTTGCTTTAGAGTCTCTTCTAGACCTCTGTGCTTGTTTGAGAAACCATCAACTTGCAAGTGATCATTATATTGGTGTTGGAGGGAGGCAGGGAAGAACCTAGGAGAAACCTGTATGGCTAAGAAATCTTGAATGGTCTGATTTTAAGCCTGGAAATGGACAGAACTTTCATGTAGCTGAGAAGAAAACTTGAGCCAATAGTTGTTCATTAGAGCAGAGTAATCAGCTTTATTTAAATATGTAGGTATGACACATTTGTGGCTCTGTGTTTACCCTTCCCACTAACTACTGTGTGTCAGTTCCAGTTGTAGGATGCATTGGTTTTGCAACTCCAGGAGCAAATTTTGTGTATATAAATATTATGTCACTTTAGGAAATTTTTTAAATGACTTCTTTGTTTTTTAGTAGCTTTAATGATGAATAGCAGAAGTTTTTAGTGATGGGTCTGTTACTGTTTTGTGAATGTCTTACTGAGAAAGCATTTTTGGTGTCTCATTTTGTAAGAAAGTCAGCAAAGTTTTGAGTAGCATAGTTAAGGAGACTGGTTTTTACTGTGTCATTGTCAATATTCTTAACAGCCTGGAAATGTAATGCAGGATATGATTGTCAACTTAATTGGGGAGTTAATAGAATCCTAGAATGTTTGAGTTTGGTCATTTAAAGGTCATCTAGTCCAATCCCCTGCAGTAAACAAGGACACCCTTACCTGGATCAGGTTGCTCAGAGTCCCATAGGATCTGACCTTGAATGTTTCCAGGGGTGAGGCTTCTCTCATCTCTCTGGACAACCTGGGCCAGTGTTTCACAACATGTATTTCTTATATCTGGTCTAAATCTCCCTTCTTTTAGTGTAAAGCCATCACCCATTGTCCTGTCACAACAGGCCCTGCTCTTTTGTGCCTCTCAAATCTGTCCCTCTCCAATTTAGAAAGGATGTTGAGGGGGACAGTGTTAAAGGCTTTACAGAAGTCCAGATAGATGACATCTGTAGCTCTTCCCTTGTCTACTGAGGTAGTTACTCCAGCACAGAAGACCACTAGGTTGGTCAGACAGGATTTATCCTTGGTCAAGCTCTGCTGGTTGTCTCAAATCACTTCCCTGTCCTCCATGAGCCTTAGCATAGTTTCTAGGAGGACCTGTTACACAATCTTTGCAGGCACAGAGGCTGATGAGTTGCTAGTTCCTAGGGTTCTCCTTTGAAGTAGCTACTTTGTCTCCTAACTGCTGTGACTTCTTTACTAGATAAATAAGTAACAATAATTAAATTCTCATGTCATAGTCCATATTTGTTCATAGAGGGTTGTGAGTGTTGAACATGAGTCCATAAATAAGAGAACAAGGTTTGTGTAACTGCTCTCCATACTACTTCAGTTTTACATATTTCAAGTAGATTACATGTAATCTTAATTTCTTGTTGGCCTTTGTTAATAGATAAATCTTAAGATGTAACAGATTGATTTTTATTTCTGATTTATATTAAATTCTTGCATAAAATAGAGCTGGCATATTACACTTGAACCCAGCAGTGAATAATGTGACAGATTCTATTTATGCTTGAGACTGAACTATTTTATGGTTGAATTGATTTAATCCATTACAATCAACATCACTCTCCTCATTTTATGCTGCATCCTGTGTTTTTGTCACGAGTTGTTTCATGTTTGGACATTTCAGCAGTTGTGCTTTTTATTAATCAGAGAATAATATTGTTAGCTGGCTGGTTCTGGTCTTGTATGATGATACAGCCTCTCATTCAGCTGGAGATTTAATGTGGATTACTGACCTGATAGTGGAAAAGTATCATTATAAATCAGAACCAATGGCAAACCAGTTGTCATAAGTGGAACTCCAGTGTAGCATCTTACTGCAGATGAGCCTCTTTCTCCTGACCTGTTTGTGTTGCTCTGTAATTGCAGTTGATAAAAATTCTGAAAGACTGAGAGCAGAGCCAGTATTCATCATGAGCCCCCCTGCTTGCAGAGCCAAGTGCAGAAACTTACTGCATGCTCTTCTGGGCCTGAATCAGTAGCAACTTAGAAATAAGGGATATTTCTGTTTGTGTTCTCTGGATTCTAGAATTACTCCATGGAAAGCTTTGGCAAACTGGTGATGTGGTCTGTGTGGTTCTTGGTAGGGAAGACTAAGGGAAAGCATAAGCTATGGTCCCAGTTAATCAATTTTTCAGTGCTTCTGATGGACCTTGCCTGCTGAGAAAAATGTAACTGTGATTTTGAAGGGTTCTAAAGCCTCTTCCTTATGATTGCTTTTCTGCTTGTTTTACAGAGTTGAATGGTTTTCAAAAATTCAAAGGGAGTTTGCCACCAAGTTTGATGTTTATGCTTTAATGTATTGACTTGCCATTAATCTTCTGTGAGTATGAATGCTTAAATTGCTTCCTTGATCTTTCCCCTGTATTTATACATGTACACTTGGCTTTTTCTTTTACAGGATTTACTCGGAGTAAAAGATCACTGACTTCTACAATGGAAAAGTCATGGATGCTTTGGACCTTTGTTAAAAGATGGCTGCTAGCTTTGGCTTCCTGGTCTTGGAGTCTCTGCCGTATTTGTCTTTTACCCCTGATAGTAACTTTTCACTTGTATGGAGGCATTCTCCTACTTATCTTAATATTTGTATCAATAGCAGGTATATTATATAAATTCCAGGACGTGCTGCTTTACTTTCCTGAGCAGCCCTCTTCATCACGCCTTTACGTTCCCATGCCCACTGGCATACCACATGAAAACATATTCATCAAAACCAAAGATGGAGTTCTTCTCAATCTTATTCTGCTGAGGTACACGGGGGACAACTCAGCCTATTCTCCAACCATCATTTACTTTCACGGCAACGCAGGCAACATTGGCCACAGGTTGCCCAATGCTTTGTTAATGCTGGTAAACCTGAAGGTAAACCTGATTCTGGTTGATTATAGAGGTTATGGAAAAAGTGAAGGAGAAGCAAGCGAAGAAGGTTTGTACTTAGATTCTGAGGCTGTGTTAGACTATGTGATGACTCGGTCTGACCTTGATAAAACAAAAATCTTTCTTTTCGGCCGTTCCTTGGGGGGAGCAGTAGCTATTCACTTAGCTTCTGAAAATTCCCATAGGATTTCTGCCATCGTGGTGGAGAACACCTTTCTTAGCATCCCGTACATGGCCAGTACTTTGTTTTCTTTCTTCCCAATGAGATATCTTCCTTTATGGTGCTACAAAAACAAATTTCTGTCCTACAGAAAAATCGCTCAGTGCAGAATGCCTTCTCTCTTCATCTCTGGGTTGTCTGACCAGTTAATCCCACCAGTTATGATGAAGCAACTTTATGAATTATCCCCAGCTCGGACTAAGAGATTGGCCATATTTCCTGATGGGACTCATAATGACACTTGGCAGTGCCAGGGTTATTTCACTGCACTTGAACAGTTCATCAAAGAAGTAATAAAGAGTCACTCCCCTGAAGAAATGGCGAAAACATCGTCCAACGTGACAATAATATGATTGATATTCTCCTTTGGGGTGGGGGGAGTACTTGCACTTGTACCTTGATTTGTGAAAAGTGGTAAAAGAATGTCCATTTTTTTAAATGTACTTCATGTCTGTACTTGCCTAAAGAGTAAAATTAAACTTGGAAAGGTCAGATGCTTTATTAAGGTGTTCCCGATAACTTTTGCATTTGCAGCATTGTAAATGAACCATTTTATGTCTTTCTCATCCTTTTTTGAGATCTCTGTCCATATATTCCATTTGTTTGATATGTACAATGGATGCTATTAAAGGAACTTGCTACAAAAGTAGTACAGAATGTATTAGTTTAGAACAACTGGAGGCTCTTCAGTATTCACTGTCCTGTGTGTGAGCTGTTTGGGCAGCCATGGTTAGCACAATGATTTATTGCTTCTCTTTAAGAGTTGATTTTACGTGTGCCATGCATGAGATTATTCCTTGAAATTTTATATTATGCAAGGGGGGAAGTCTTCAATGTACTAAATATAACTTTAAGGGTAGAGTATACTGGCAGGTATACTATTTTGGGTTAGTACTGGGTTTTTATGGTTATGCATACATATATTTCAAACTGCAACTGAAGAGGAAAAGACACTTTCCCAGTTTTCATTTTACTATTTGTGTTATAATCGTACCCAGAAAGTTGTATGTGCCTAAACATTCAGGATTTTGCCCAGGCAATTTCTTCATAGAAGGTAGAAGTAACCTTCAAGAAGAGAGCAGTGCAGTCTTAGCTCCTCCCAGCCCCAAGCTCTCCTCACCAACATAGAGGTGAACTATTTGTTGTTATTATCCCTGAGTTGGGATTTCCCAAGGCAGAGTGTGTGGTGTGATAGAAGTGTCATACAAGTAAAAACTGTGTCAAATTTTTTTATTATTATTTTTTTTAGGCTGGTGTAGCTAAATGTCTATGCCCTCTATACCTCCAAAGCAAACATATTCAAATAATACCCCTGATCATGTGACTAGAGATTAATGTATGCAGTTGGTACAGTAAGGAGAACAATGAGCAGTGCATTAAATATAGTAAAGGTCAGCTTAGCCTGGAGGAGAGTTTAACATTTTAACCAGTTTGCTTTCAGTCTTTTACAGTTCTTTTGTACCATGTGGAAGTAGCCTGAGCATCAGCAGAAGTGAGGGGGGTTTTTTTTTTTAGCTCTGCTGGGATTTTTTTGAAGCTAGTTCTACTAGCTACTAGTAGAACTAGTTTTTTGAAGCTAGTACTACTACTGCCATTTCAGAGGCAGTAGTGCTTGAATTGAGATAATTTGATTCTGACTGAATTTTGGGGTTAGTTTTGTTCTGTTTTCAGGAGTCCTTACGTGAGGTAGTCCTATCAAAGTTGTATGGTTTGCATGTTCAATATATTTTTTATTAGAACAACAAACTGGAAAAATCTTCCATATGATCTATATACAATTGCCCTTCACACTGAAATTTTTAAATACATTTTTCTGCCATGTTATCCTGATTCAGAGAAGCATCTCAGCACATACTTAAAATCTGTCTCCTGATGGACAGTGGGATTTTAAGCTTGTGCTTCAGTTCTTTGGTTGAATAAAACTTTTCCTGAACTGGTGCCTCAAGTGGTATGCCACCTAAATTTTATTACAGGTCTTATGTACACATGGGTAATAATTGTCAGCAGTTTGTAGATAGAATGACACATCTTTACTTAAACATGGTTTTTAGAAAAATTATTTTTAAATTAACATGCCAGAAGTTGCTGCTTTCTCTGGTAAGTATCTTTTCTCATACTATTATTCAAGTTTTCTTGTAGATGACTGAAAAAGCTGTAGACCTTTTTGGATCTGTAAAGCTAAAATCATTATAGACAGAATACAGTTTTAAGTCTGAGTGAAACTAGCTCCTCAGCCTTTCAGTGGTGGTAATTTGTTGAGGGGAGTCAGGTGGGGGAAATAGATTGGTGAAGTTTGGCTGCAGGGTGTGTGTATGTATGATTATAGAGTAGAAGGGAGTTTGTAATAGACAGCATTCCCTTTCCCCTATGTATTCTAAAGTGGCAGTTGAGCTGCTGGCAGAGATTATTTCAGCTACTTCACACTGCTTTAGAATTGAGGTGGATGGAGAGAAGGAAAGCAAGTGAGCAAATCCTGCTGTTGTAAAAATAAGTTGATAAAGCAGAGAGAATAGATGGAGACAGAATAAAAAGAAAGTAAATATTTGTTTCAGAACTTGTCAATACATGCATTTTTCTTTATTTTTTTAATGTTGATTTGTAAAGTAACTTTTTACCTCACCTCCCACCAATCAAAGAGAAACAAAACCCTGTAACCCCAGTTACTATGTGGCACTCCTACACAAATGAAGTATTCTCCTTTGGGTACCCAGTTGCTAAGTCAAAATCCAATGTGTGGCAACCTGGAGCTTTTCAAGATGGACTGTATCTATACTTTACTTTTGATTATTGAGCTGTATCTTTTAGCTACATTGTCCACAGGATATAAAGAAGAAAGTTTGTCTGATTTTGCAAGTGTTGGGTAAAACAAGAAACAATTGTTCCACGTGCATCTTTCACACTCCATGTGCTTTCTTCAACTAGGGAACATTTTTACTTCTCCCATAATGGGTTGGGTGTGTATCCCTGTGAATGAATGTCTGTTATTGCACTGCTCTTCATTGCATTGGCTATGAAATCCATGGGGAGAAAATAGGAAGGAGTTTGGGGTTGGTTGTTGTTTGGTTTTGTTATGTTTGTTTTGTTTTAGCTTTGTTTTGTCGGTTGTGTTTATTTTTGTTTAATTTTGTTTTTAAAACACAAATGTTCCACTGCTGTACATGCAGTCTTTCCAGGGAAGGAGAAGGGGAAGGAAACTTGTTCTGACAAGTCAAGACTTGGTTTTATTTTATGCTCTGTGTGATGGAAGACCACAGTTAGCTGCTGCTAAAAAGTGAACTGCAAGCAACATAGTAGTAATAACTTTAAATTGCCAAAAAAAGTGTATTATGACACTGATGCATTTATTCCATTGAATACCTATATATGTTTTCCCTTAACAGTTCTCTGTTTGTGTATAGATGTTTTGCAAGTAGTTGTCCTGTATATAGAAATTTCTAGTTTGGGAAGAGGAAATTGAGTTATTTTCACGGGTTTATAAGAATGCCTCCTGGTTTCAATATGTTCATTAAAGGAATTGTCTCTTTTATAAGAGGAACTTAAAAAAAAAATAGAGAATGAGAGGGTCAGAAGTTGAAGTGGAACAGCTGTAGCAGAAGAATCCTTGTAAGGAAGCATCTATTATAAGACCTTGTGTGCACATTGTGTGGTTTTAATTAGTGGAAATACTTGAGGCTTCCTGATAAACTCAAGTTTACATTCCCAATTATTTGTTTCTGAACTGTGAAATGCAGAGACATAAGCTATGCTTTCATCTGAAGAAATGTTAACTGATGTAGCTGCCCTCATGTCCATTTCTCAGGTAAAATTAGAAATAGAGCACAAATACATTTGGTAGGCAACGGACAATCCCTCAGTTGAAGGGCAGATGGATTAACTATTTATACAAAATATGCATATTAGCACTGCTAAGCTCACCATTCACCTCACGTTGGATATTCACAGTAAAGAATGCAAGGCTGAATTGAGAGTCCAAGGTATGGTCTCTTCTGTTAGCAAAAAGATGCAGACATACCTCCATTTCTATTTCAGAATTCAGTTCTTGAGAAGTACATTTTTATTTTTGTTAATGACAGGTGATTTTGCCAGGGGCACTTCTGCCAAATAGAAAAAATTGGTGCCTCTTGCATGTAGTGGGATCAGCTGGATGTATCCCTTTAAGAATAATTTACAATGCCATCCTGCTTGTATAATTTAGAGTAGAATCCCACAAAAGTGTAAATAGAGATAGCATATTGAAGTTCTAAATAACACTTGTGTTTTGAATTCAGAAACAGGTATTGAATATATGATGCAAGCTTTTTATTTGATTTTTCTTTAATATATAGTTAAAGCAAAAATGTCATATAAAGTATTCTTATGTTTTGTAGACAAAGCATAAATGTTACTGTATATGTGCTAATTGTGTCAAAGTTTTACATTCTCATTCTAGTCTGGTTTTTACAATAAAATTAATTTTACAAAAAAAACACTTTTCTATTTTTATGTACTGACATATGCAATAAATTGATACATTAAAAGTGCTGTTAATGTCTTGTTCTAGTTTGTGGCCTGTCTTCAGTATGTGTACAGCAGTATTTTTGTATGTGTGAGAACTGAGCAACCTGAAAGTCTCATTTTCCATTAATTACTAAAACCAGAAGACATGGAATAGGCATCTGCATTGTTAGATGCCTTGTTTGTGGAAAGCTGCTACTCCAGCAGGGAAGAACTGTATTCCAGGTGTCTGTTTCTGAGCTTTGTCTCATCTCCTCCCTTTCAAACAATGTTAATGAGTGAAACTGATAACATCATGGTTATCAGTGATGATCTCCATCACTTTCTAAGACATCTTGCATTTCAAAGCTTCTCTGTTACCTTGGGCCTTGAGAGATGATCTAAATGTCACTTAGGAAACTTTTTAAGTGACTGACTATTTTTACCACCAGTTGCTGAAAGTATTATAAATGCTCTAATGCCACTCTAGCAGGTTTATAGATAATTCATGTAGCTGCAGTGAGGTGCTCAGGCTGAAGTAATTTCTGCTTTTTTACAGAGAAGTGCATAACTCAGCTTATATCACCTCTGCTCATATCCTGAACAGTTAATGTGATATACCCAGATAATAAGGATTTGCTGCTGTCTTTTATAAAGCTGAAAAATGTGTCTGCTTTCCTGGATTACTGCAGGGTTTGTAGTTCATTTGTCACCCAATAACTAGGTAATGGGTAGGGATGGGGGTAGTCTATTTTTCCACTAAAAGTACCTATTAATGTTGAATGGAAAAAAAAATCTCTAAAGGAAGCAATGAATGTAGAAGAGCAGCTCAGATTTTAATACTTCATGTGAATACCACCCTTCTTGCAGGAAAAGCAGTTTTCTGTCTTGGGAACCGTCACTAAACCTTATTTGTACAGTGCAACTCCGAAGAACAGATGTCTTCCACTTGCCCTTACTTATTTGAAAATTGATAAGCAGCTGGGCTACAAAGTACAACATAAATTGTGTCCTGGAATGTCTTATATTCATTTGCTTAGTAGATCTGTATAGGTCTTCGTATCAGATAGACAAAGGTAAGATACAGTGATGGAATTTCTCAGAGCTTAAATTATAATAAACATTCTTAAGGGCCTATGAGCATCTAAACTACAATGCTAGAAATGAAACCTAAACCAAAGGCAGGAAGGAGACTTGCTGTCTGATAAAAAAGAGCAGCATAGGTAGGTAAGGTCTTGAGAAAATACTGAACCATCAGCTAAACAAAAATTATTTGTTCCAGATGCTCCACATGCCTGAGCTTTAAATTTCTTTGTTGTTGGATTATGTTTAGGGTCTAGATATTAGACTTTGTTTTACAGAGTTCTATCTCTGTAATTAGATATGGAAGAAACACTGAGCATTTTCTGGAAATGTTTTAATGTGATTAATTTGTTATGCTTCAGCTTGGGTGGGGACAGAACAGCTCTCCCATCTTGAAAAAAACAGTCATTTTTCTTCCTCTGGAAGGCAATACAGCTTAAAAGCAGACCTGGTTGTAATGTATTAACAGAAGATAGTTTCACTCATAATAATTGGAAGTCCATCTTTAATAACCTGAAGCAATGAGCTGAATAATGCAAATCTGCAAGGTTGCTGACATAGAATATGAGTGTGTTCATACAGAGTTCTGAGAGATGTCACTAATTTTGCTGAGCAATTAAGGAACAGATTTTACTGCTGGAAGAGAACGAAGGGAAGTTAGTTCTACAGCTGCTTTGTGTTATGCTTACAGCTGGTGTGGGCTAATTATTTACAAAATTCTAAAGAAAAGGTCAGGCAGAGAACCCTCCCCTTTCTGTCCTTAGGGAGTATTAGTGTATGTAGCAATTAGATTTAGCTATGAAGAAATAAGTCTATGATTTGAAAGTACTTGGATCACCATCCTGTGCACTTCATTGGAGGTCCACAGACCAGCAGCAGCCAAGTGGCCACTCCCATATGAAGGGCCATGGCTCCTAGTTTATTTTGCTACCATACAGATTCATTTGTAGCCTATCTGTGCAAAATCTGGCAAGATGTATAGCGTTGAAGAGGTGGAGAAATGCAATACTCTGTGTTGCTGGATAGCCACCCCAGTGAGACTATGAGAGGAGTGAGCTACAGCTGTATGACAGAGCTCCTTTTTCCCCTTTGCAGTAAGAAAGAATTGCTGTAACATCATGGGGGTGGGGGAGAGGGAAGGGGAGGAGGCTGGAATTAAGCTGCTGTGGTATATAAATCTTGTATTTTCTTTTTATATTTTATGGTTTTTTAACTTATTTTATATTTCTTGTTGATTCTGCTGTATATTTGGAGAGACACCTACAATAATTGCTGTTCCTTTCTATGCCATTTCCTATTCTCTTTGAAAGCACTGTAATAACCATGTAAAAAGTAATGTTGGCTGCAAGACAGCTATAGGTTTACTTTGTGTAATATGCATGCCAGATTTGGACTCAAAGTATCTAGCTGTCTAGAGAAATAAAATCTTAGGTGAAGAATAAATCAAGCATGGCATATATAAAATGTGTAGAGACACTCATGTTACCCAAGGAAATTTTAAGTAGGGAGGCAAAGAGAAATTAATGCTTTTCTTGCTTCAGAAAAGTCTTGAAGGTTTGGTGTTTGGTTTGGTTTTGGTTTTGTTTTTTTTGGGTTTTTTTTTCATTTTAACAAGGTAATAAATTAAATCAGGCTTTAACTGTACAACACATCCTTTACTTGCATGGTTTTCATCAGCTTCCTAGAATTTAGGATAAGAAGATATAAGATACACAGTCACAGGAGCACAGTACCAACAGAGTAATTTTTGGATCCATATATAAGCAGAAACTTACCTGATTTTTTTTACTGTATAAATTGTAGTTAATGACTAAAAGAACTAATTAAATGTCCATGAAGGAAATGTGTGCTATTTCAGAGGGTGAGCTCTGAATACTTGAAATACAGATATCTGTAATAGCAGAAAACTGTCATACAGGATTTATTCTGATCTCCTCTACAATAGCCCATCCAGTTTGCTCATCTTCAGAAAGGACTTCAAATGTGTTTAAAATGGGACCTTTGCTTCTCTATCTGTCTTGTGTAGTAAGGAAAGCTATTATGGCCTCTTTTTTTAATTAGAGCAGGGACCAGTTCCATTCTGTGGCTGTTTCATAAGTATCAGAAATTGGACTTTTGCTACAGGAAATTTACTTTTAGTATGACCTATATATGCAGTATAGCATCTGCACAACCTTTCTTACAAAAACAGAACACTTGTTTTTTAAATAAACTTTTACATTTCTTCAGTAAATTAGGTTTTTATTCAAGTATTCACATGTGAATGACCTGCTTCTTTTCAGCACATTAAACTTCATTATGGGGTTTTCCTCCCCCTCAAAGAAGATGCTTTTGTGGTTAAAGTACAATACTGGATTTCAGGAAATCAAGAGTTCAGTTTCTGGTTCAACCACAAATTTCCTGTGTGATTGCTCTTTACCTCTGCTTTGGTTCCCTGCAGATACAGTGAGGATGTTTGACAGATTTGCAGGTTAGCAGAACCCATCTTGATTGTTTGATATTCTTCATAATGAAAATGAAAAAAAAAAAAAAAAGAAAAAGAGTAATTGCTTGCAAAAGTTACAGTTTGTTTCTGCTGTAACATCTTGGAAAGTTTAACCAGCCTCAATTTTGCTCATGAATCCATTTCCCCTAGTGAAAAGTCTCACCATTATGAAACTTCAGTAGTAATGTGTGGGGCTTTTTTCTTACTTTGTGTATTACCTACCAAGTTTGTTCTTTTTTTCCTGAAAGTAAAAGACTTTAGTTAGGTAAAATTCTTCAGCTAGTCAAGGCATTTAAAAATATTTTCCTTGCCTAAATTAGTCAATCAACCTGAGTGTTCTATGTACCTCATTCTTTGGGTTAAGGAAGCACTAGATGTTTGGAATCACTGTGTGTGCCTGAATCAGATGTACTGTGCATGCAAAATAGAACCATAGTTTCAGAATACCTTTGTTATAAATATTGATTCCTATTTGCTTCCACAGTTAGATACCCACGAGTAGGTTTCTGCAGTTTAATTCAATGGCATTTTCTTTTCTAGATTGGAAAACATTGCTTTGAACTGGGTTTGATGTGGTCCCTTGTTGCCCTAAGGTTTTACTTCATGCATGTGTAACACAGCATGTGTGGCCTGAGCCAAAAACCACTTAATATGGTACAAACTTTTGCAAAGACTTCTCAGGGAAAGCTGTCCAGTAGAACACACTGCTAACCACAAACTGAATAAACTTCCTGTGATGAGTTCTTTAGGCATCGTATATTCATTCTGGATTTTTGTTCTGAGCCCTTTTCACTATTTGGTTTTGGCAATCAGAATGTGACAGTTTTGTCAGTTTAATAGCATGGTTACCGTTACCTTTTGTTTTTCTTAGTAATTTACTTCCACACACATACCCAGATATTACACTTGGTTTCAACAAGAAAGTTCAACTGAGTGCTCACATTCCTTAGTTCTCTTTATTCATAACTTATCTTAAAGCACAGAAAAAAACTGCATATATGTTCATCTTACTGACTTTGTTTTAAGCAACTTATGGACAACTTTGCAGCTCTGGCAAGAAGGGGAATCGTAAGGACAGTATGCTATAGCAAAACACAGTGGCAAGTATCAAGGCATCAACTCCACGCTCTAGGCTCTGCAACTCCGCAACTAGCATGGCTTTGTTTGGGTTTTTTATGTGGGTTTTTTTCTGAGTTTTTGATGCATTTAGTAGTCTGCAATTTACTGAAGTTTCAGTTGGTTGTGTTAAAAGGGAAGTTGTTAAATGAAGTATATTTCTAGGCAATCCATATTGCTTTTCATGACAGATCTCTCACTGTCCTCATTTACTGTTCCACTATGTTTTTGTCATCACAAACATCGTGTAAAATTACATTTTCTTTCAGTTCATTTAACTGTGTATGAATCTATAGAACATCACAAGGTTGAACACTGTGATCCCTTTGATACTCACCTACATGTTGAAATTAACAATTGACTGTGTGAGGGCTGTTCTCATTTTCCTCATCTCCCCTTTGAAATTCCCATTTATCAGAAAGATAAGCAAGAGAAAGCCTGATGTCTTGCAGAAGTCCTCTTTGTCACCACAATTATTTTGTCAGCCCAAATAATGACCCCATTTAAAGAAGGTGTGGAGGTTGGGAACAGCCTATTTTCTCTAGAAGCAACTAGAGTGATACTAATTATATACGTGTCTGGGGTTTTTTTTTATATATATATATATATATATATTACTGACCACAGAGACCTTACCAGCCAATTGTTTTTCAGTATTCCTGGATAGCTAGTTTTATTTTTCATTCTCTCACTTGGTTTAATTTTCTTAAATAGCAGTTCTTTTCGAACTGTAATATTATTTTATTTTTGGAACACAGTGCTAGGCTGATGATACTGTGATGTCTACAGATAATTCCAGGCATGCTTGCTTAGTTGTAATAATTGCTTATTTTGTTCAAAAAAACCTGCTTCAGTTCAGCTTAAATTTTCTCCAAAATACAGCCCCATTTATACCTGAACTTAGCCTTGAATATAGGTACAGAAATAGTATAGTATTCTGCTCTTATTCCACCCTGCACTGATTTCTATATTGTTTCTCACAGTATATAGATGCTTTTAAGAGCATCATAAGATATGTGGTGTTTTGTTTGTTGGTTTGGGGTTTTTTTTCTCTGCATTTAATAATTACTTGTTTGTGCAGGATATTGGGTGTTTAGTAGACGTGGCCAAGTAAGGAAAATAGTATCTTGCATCACAACGGAAGATGGTAAAGCTTATAACTCTCAATTTCTCAGTCTTAAGAAATAGAAGTGGGAGAGGCTACGGAAGTTGTTGCTCTATTGTTGCTCTTTGTCCTGCCTCCTTACCAATGGAATCAACTTGATCTGAACTCCTCTGTTGAGTGTTGCCATCCCAATTCATTACACAGTGTTCAGACAGACCTGTAAAATTCCCTCTTTTGCAAAGATAAAGTATACTTATGTAGAAAAGAAAATAGATTCAACAAGGGAGTAGATCTGTTTATTCTAGCCCTAATTGTGATGCTTTTTGATCTTTTATTTCTGTCCCAGAACACTGAAACTTTTAACAAAGGAGTAAGACATCAATTTTGTATAAAAAGACAACACAAAAAGCATATGAACATGCTTGGGATATTTAGATAGCCTTGCTTCCACAGAGAAGAAAGGAATTCCTAATGCATCATTTTCCAATAAAGTAAAATCTTAAAAAGATGAGCTTAAGCCAGGCATTTGGGATTCACCTGAAAAAAAATTTAAGCATGCATGTTTCAAGTTTTGTTTTGTTTTTTAAATTCTTTAAATGTTCTTTTCCTTCTATACTCCTCTGCCAATTCCCCTCCCATTCTTATTTTCCCCTCTCTTATTCTTTCCTATCTTCTGGTTTTTATTCGTTCTAGTTCCCTTTCCCCTGTCTCAAGTTTCCTCTCCCCATTTCTCTGTGTTCCCTTTTGCATTAATCTAGGTCTTTGAATTCTATGGAGAAAGTATATTTATCAGATAATTTTAATAACATGTCATCCCTTTTCAAGTTAGTATGGTGAACAGAAGTGCAGAATCTGCAGTTTCATACAGCTGAAAGACCAGTAATTTGTTACTCCTACCTGAGAATATTTTTCAACATTGTGTTTAGGAAACCAGTAAATTTTTTTAAAATAAGTTGTGTCCTCTGCAGGTATATGCACTTTAGATATTAATATACAAATTACTATCTATAATGTATCTGTACAGTTCACCTATATAATACCTACACACACACACACAGGCACCCACTATATCATAGCTGTATGTCTTTTTAAGTAGCACCAGATGATAGGCTGCCAGGAAAATTTACATTGTTTCTGCATTTGTAGATAAGTCTCTAAATTACTTATGGTACCAGCTGTGCCTAAATTTAAAGATAATGGGAAACAGTAATAGCAAGCTGCCACATAAATAAATAGTTGAAAGTGAAAGGAGGAAGATAGATTGAGCAAGCAGCTCATGAGAAAGTACTCATTTCCAAAATGCAGCACAGAAAGAAGAAAATTAAACGGAGACCGAATCTTAGACGTTCACTCTGTACATTAAGTTTAATGGTTCTATCAACGGCTTCATATGACAGGAAATGATCTGGGCGTTTTGTTCACTTATTCTGGATGCCCTTAGTTTCAGAGAGCAACTGGTAACATGGATTGCACCTCGGAAGGGGACAGCTGAACTCTCCCTCTGGCTTTAGTGAGGAAAGAGCAGCGATGAAATCCGTGGACTGTGTGCACGTCATCCAACAGAAGGATTCCGCCTCCTCTCCCTCTGCCCCCCCTGGTGCTGCTTCAGGCACCACGGGACCTTTTTCTGTCGCATTCCTGTGGCTTGCAATGCTCCTGTCCTCTTGTCTTGCAGCAGTGTCTCTTTACCATGTTATCACCCTGAAAACAGAACTAGAAGCTCTGCGCGGCGAGCTGATCTACAGGGTCCAGGCAAGGTCTCCACTAGACCAGCCATCCATGTCCCCTGATGAATATAAAGCAGGTACCCCTGTTTCTTCCTTCCTGCAAGTGTCTGCAGCTGGCTCCAGGCAGGTAAGCTGGAAGGGTGGTTTTCAGCTTGAAAGGGATGAGCAAATATGAGGCTGCGTTCACTGACTGTCACTTCTGTTTGTTAGGAGAACAAGCTTCCTGGTCCTGGCTCAGTTGAAAACTTCCAAAAGGCAGTCTGGAATGGGAGCAGAAACAGGGGGAGAAGGTCTCTTGACCATGCAGAAGATACAGGTAAATAGCAACCAGTGGAGAGGGTTGGGAAGCTGCAGTTGGATAGTCTTGAAAAAAAGCAGCAGTGCTTTACTAGTGTCTCCTGTCAGCCGATCCATGCTCCCAGAGCCTGTTCCTGTTTCCACAATTATTGCTGAATGGATGGTGTTGTAGCATATTCTCTTAATGGTTACCATACTGTTTAAGGTACTCTATCTGCAGTCACTCTATCTGCAGGCTGAATTTTGAACATTAGATCCCAAAAATGCTTCTTGTAACAGAGATATTTCTCAATGATCCAATAGAGTAAGGCAAATTAAAATTATTTGGATTTTAAATTCCTCAATTCTAAATCTGTCATTTTTAGTTTAGGGTAATGCCTAACTTTTCCCTCTCTGATCAATAGTAGGAAGAGAAAGCTGTTATTAAAAATGCCACATTATTTTTCTGGGAAATGTGCTCATCCTAGAAGAAAGAAGTAACAAGAAAGCTCCTTAAATTCAGGGAAGTAGGAGCTTTCAAAGAGAAAAGCTATCTTGGAGCTGTCAAAAGAGGCAGGTGGCAAAGAATTAAAAAGTTTGTCATCATTTCTATGTTAAACCAATCCATTAAAATAATTATCAAAACTAATAAAGGCATGCCTATCCAGTAATCTTGTTTAGTCATTGGCTTTTTTAAAGTTGCTGTAGAGAACACAGAAGACTGTGCACCATATAAGATATCTGATGTGTTTTTATAATGTTGGAATCCTAATAGGATATATTTGTTTCCTCTGGGGCTAAAATCCCAACATTATTTTCTTTTTCCCTTTCCATGTACAATAATGCCTTATAGGATGAAATACAGGATTTTATTATAACAGTTTATGTATGTAGTCTAATTGTACTGAGTAAATACAAATGCTCCTGAGTTGCAAAACCAGTTCAATCCTCATATGGATACTTTTAGATTTTTTAAACTCATGAAAGCTGATATCTTAAATTATTAATAGATATGGTTGAAATTTGTAGATAAAGACTAAATCAAACATTGCTCATAATGTGCTTCTGAGTAACTAATTCATGTGAAAAGTATTCCACTTAAGATTCAGCAAGATAAATGAAATTTAAGTTCTAGAGTATAATTGTCACCACACTTAACCTCCAATATTCTCTAAAGAGAACAGTCATTTAGGACAATACCCAAAATCCATAGGTTTGAATGGCATTTATTCTATTTCACGAGTAGTCTTTTATTCATGGTCTTGGCTAAGAGTGATTTCACAAAAAAATTACTGAGGACAGGATTGCTTAAATTGTATTTCTTGCAGCCTGTTTCCTATCATGGGAACCACAGAGCTTCACTGCTCTCCCCACCCTAACATCTCCCAGATAAAAAATAGTGATTTAAGGCACAAGTATCATAAAAAAGAAGGAGGCCTGTCTATTTTTAAATCAATGTTATAGCATCTGCACTCTGCAAGTTATCCTGTTCCTTTCATGGTGGCTTTCATCTTTATTCTTATTGTTATTTGAGGTTGTATGTGGGACAGGAGGTTTTTGTGCTCCTTAGCTGTGCTTCCTGGCAGACTTTAGATTCTTCTCATCATGTAACCACCTCTGATTATATCTATTTACCTTTAATCACATAAAATTCTAATTAAGTTAGATTCTGTAAGATTTTTTTAAAAATAATAATTGTCTAGGCTGAATGACATAAAGGACAGAATATGAGCGTTCATTTAAAAGGGAAAAGTTACACAGGCTGACCTCCTACAAAACTGTTTTCCAACATGAAAAATTGTCTTCCTAACATTTGTGTGTAGAAAAAAAAATTACAAATCTCGCATTTATATAAAAGATCATCTGCTAGGGCTATCTTTCTGCTTGCTGTAATTCCAACAGATTAAGCTTGTCAGAGTTCAGTAAGATACTACATTTTCTCAGATAAGATTACGCTGATGTCCATATAGAATTTTGTTTTAACAGAGTGAGTCCACTAAGAGAACACGGTGTTGTTCATGGTGCTGAATCCTGTCTGTTATTTGGTCACATACACAGAATTGCTAGTCCTGCATTTCAGTCTCACATTCATTTCTGGATACTAGAATACCAGCAGCCAACAAATCATCCTGTGCTGGGACTCATTCTGGTACAATGGCACATAATTTAGAGTATTCAGTGAGGTGCCACCTTCTTGTCCTATTTCTGTTTGCTTCAACAAGGTCTCAAAGTAGAGTCTCCTCTCATAATTAGACCCATAATTTCACTTTAACACAGACCGATTCCTTAGAAAATGTATACTTGAAAATGTTTCTCTTGTACTACATCAGAGAGCAAAAGTAAATTATAGAATCATTAATTTGTTTATAAATTATTGATTCCTTTTTCTTTTTAATCTTTTACTAAATGCCAGAAATTAATACCCTATGAGTCTTTTTAGATCCAGCACAGTCATACAGAACATACAGAATTTCCATTTTCATTTTTTGCTATTTGCTTTATGGTGTGTCCATAAAATTGGAATTCTAATTAAAATTCCAATTGAATTAAAATAGATATAACACATTGTTCTTTCATGTTTTTATAAGGTATGCATTTGTCTGTCTTCATGCATAAAGCTATTAGTCATCCATAGTTGTACATTTTCTGTCTTGAGAAAATTTACAGATTAAGTAGGTTGAAGATAGGGGTTTCAAGCAACTGTTCCTAATAAAGCTGTACAAAGAACAGTCAGAAACAGAGTTCTTGATAAAATGAGTAGGAGTTAGTGCATGATTTTGAAAGATATGTATTATTAACATGCAGGCAGATAGATCATCTAACCAATTCTGGCAAATGTCATTTCAGGAGACATATGAATAAATATATTTTTTCTTTGTTGTCTTTCTTTTTTATACATTTTGCCTGTAGAGAAAAACTGCTAAACAACAAAAACCTCTCCTCAATTTTATATCCTATTCACAGTTATTGATTGTCTTGCCTGCATGTTTCTCTCTAAGCTGTATGTCAGCTTGAGTGCAGAAACAAGATATAGGTTCTATTACCTAAACTAGTTCAATGTACAGATGTGAAGTGTCATTTACACACTCTCTTTGTGACTCGTTCTGATCATTATTGTAGGATTCTTATTCCTTCAGAGACAAGGGAGGTGAACATCAGGTCTTCTTTAAACTCAAATTCAGTTGATATTGCTCTGCGATCCAATTGGAGCACTTATGGACTGTACTTCTGTATATTTGATGTTATGCATCTCAACCAGCCTGACTGCATGTGTGGAAGGAACTGAGGAAAAACTGTAATTCCAGAAAGCAGTGCAGCAGGCTCACCTGGCCTGTGAATCTGCATTTTTACTTCTGCTAGCAGTTCTTGGCTTCTACTCCATTACCAGTTTGTGTCCACACAAAATAACTATTGCCGTGTAAGCATTATGTATAAGTTGTGAGAATTTTGACTTGGTCTTTGAATCAAGAAACCTAACCTTTTTTTACTAGTCTAAATATATATCATTCCACATGTATTCATATAGCATGCCACATATAACATTCCCTCACCAAATATTCAAAATACTTCTATTTTATTGTTTTAAAAGAGAAAATTGAAGAGTTCTCATAATAATAATTTTATAAGTCCTACTTATAAAGAGATATGTTATTCTTTTTTGTTTCTGCTGACAACAGTCTAACTCAAAAACAAGTAGCCCCTTCTATATGAAAGAGTAGAAAATGACAACACAATGCCTTCAATTTTACATGAAGAATTCCACTGACAATATATCAGTGCTGTGTATTATGCAAAACACTGTGCAATCAATAATACACAAAATAGGCTCTAATTTTTAAAAACAGTATTGTGCTTTGTACTGTATAATAGAAGTCTATATAAAACATTCTGAATTCTTGGTCAATTAATTCCTTGTTACCCTGATTGTAACATGTTACTAGTACTCCTGTTAAATTCAAAATAATGCTACCAATACTTTGAAGATATTTGTTAGAGATGAGTCATATCTGTAAGCAGGACCAAACCATTTTAATGCGGGGTTTTATTTAAACCATGGTTAATGCCATATAAAGACTTATTTAAAAGCTCCAAACTAACCAGTCTATAAAGATGCACAAGCTAAAAGTAAAAATATTGTGATGAGAAACTAAGACATTAAGAGAACTGTAAATTCAATTTCAAAGAACTTGCATATGATTTATAAATTGAATTATCTAATGTTTAAGTATGTTTCAGGAAGTCTACAGAGAACAGAACTAGACCAAAGAAGGAACCTAAACAATTAAGTTTATTTTTTAAAGTTCAGGTTTCTCACTTGTTTTTATTTCAGCAAAAATTGAGATTGATGTCTCAGGACGCAGTTATGGATACCTTAAAATTTATACACAAATTCTCAGATAATAAACTCAAAATTTTATTTGTATGGATTATGAAATTTGAGTGCAAAATATTAAAATGATTCTCCAAGATAAATATCTCAAAAATGTGCTTAGGAGGACAAATCTGATTTTACCAATATCATCTTAAATCATGCAGTTATGCAGAAGCTTGTGTTTCTATTCTGTTGCAGAAGCTGGCTTTGGGTTGTTTTTTTTTTTAAATTGTGGTTACATTTCTCAACCGGTAGACAACACATCCCTTCGTGTGCTGGCTGTGGCATCTGGAGTCACTAATTTCTTCAGAATTGGTTGTTCTACTAATGGAAGATACTCTCAAATGTTCTTCTCCCCACCCTTACCCCACAGACTGGTTAAAATCAGTATAAATAAATAAATAAATAAATAAATAGCTCATCAAAGCAAAGCTATTATACAAAGTCACAAGAAAATGGGGTGCTCTTTATTGCTCTAGACACAGTCTGTTTTATACAGAAAGACCTCATGGTGACACTCTGTCAATATTTTCACATATTTTAAAGACATATTTTGCAAATCCTGTGTTCTGTTTACATTATTAACTATTCAAAAATCCTTTAGACTGGAAAGCTGATGCTCAGGTTTGATTTACACTTGGTTGAAGGATGGAGCTTTTGATTTATTCTGCTTAATACTAATTGAATCTATCCAACCCATATTTTGTAATGCTTATATTCTTGATATTGTACTTCCAGTACAATTTGCGTCCTTGGAATAGAACAGCTAATATTTCTTAGTAATATTATTTTTTTTTACTGAAAATCTCTTTTACATAGAAAATATACTCTGTATATCCACATATTCTACTTAATAGTAGAGTTGTTTACTCTGAAATAATTTCAATTAATTACTTCATTTTACATACTCATGTAGTTCCACCAAGGTCAGAGTGAAGAACTTGTATATACTGTAAATAGTTATGTGTCAGTCTTGGCTTCTGGAAGTTTTTAAAACATGTAGTTGTTCAATCTCTCAAACACTTTTTTTTATATATTATTATTAGTCATTTTGTAGCTTTAGATAAAATTGCCACTGTGTTAGTTTCTGTTCTCTTTATTGTAATGAATGACACTGTTGTATCCAAATTTATCCATGAAAAATAAGCTTACTATATTCTGTAAAGTCTTTTGTCTGCATATACTAAAAAACAAAAACAAAACAAAACAAAACAAAAAAAAAAAACAAAAAAAAAAAAGAGAAAGTGAGAGGTTTTAGAGAATATATGTAGAATTGGTATCTCTAGAAGAAGGCATAGTTAGTATGAAGATGGAAGAGATCTTGGACAGTAATGAGGACATTAGATAAAAAATTTTCACTGAAAGTGTTGTCAGGCACTGGAACAGGCTGCCCAGGGAGGTGGTTCAGTCACCATCACAAGATGTCTTTAAAAGACATACAGATATGGTGCTTGGGGGTGTGCCTTGGACTTGGTAGAGCTGGGTTAATGGCTGCACTTGATGATCTTAAAGGTCTTTTCCAACCCAGATGGCTCTATGATTCCGTGAATTTCATAACTGCCTAGCAGTTCTCAACAATCAGTATTCCAATGCTGCAAACAAGTCAAACATAAATCCAGACTCAGAAACTGTGAATCAGGACAGTTTCATGAATGTCAATCAAGTTTGCAGACCAGACTTACCAGTTGCTAAATTTCACTGCATCTGGGCACTACTTGTTGGTACCCATCAGGAGAGCAGCTGGGTAGTGTGAATCATAACAAATCCTCTTCTCTTTGGTTAGTGGAAAATCCAGCGGCCACACTAGTGGGGTTCTTTTAAAAGCAGGAATGAAAACTTTGGTATAGCTTACTGAAATACTAGGGAAGCAGCAAATTCCATTGACTAGTCACTTTGCTCCAAAGGAAAGTGAAGTGTGAAATCAGTTTGCTGATATACTTTGTTGTGTGACTCCAGGAAATCACAGTTGATTTTATTTGGAAGTTCTTTTTTTCAGAAAATTCTGTGTCTCACAAGTGTGATTGAAAAATGACTGAAGTATGATACTTTACATTTTATGTTAGCTTGTTTTTTCTGTTCCTTATCAGAAGGCATAGAATTCTGATGCTATTAATTTCTTGGCTTGAAAATGTATAGATTTTGTCACATTATTGATGAGTTTTGATAGAACTCGAGGCTATGTTCCGGTGTGGGAGACAGAAGCTTGCAGGATAGCGTCCCTGTTAATGTCAGTAGGGCTCACAGGTTGTGTGATCACTGAGATACTGGAGAGTTCCCAGACATGCACTTGAATCTTTATCCACTGCCACTTGTCACCTCTGAGTGCTGGTGAGCATCCAGCCCTCCTCTGGTATTTTCAGGAGGGATCCCTCAAAAAGGAGGCAGATACAGAGAGAGGCTGTTTTCTACTCAGGTCCTGTTTCCACCTGCTGTGCAGTAAGAGGTTTGTGCTGCTGGGCACTTGTTTGCACACATGGGTATCACTGGAAGATGTAGAAGCAGGATCCCATGGAGTAGGGCACTGCCTATTATAGCAAGAGTGGCCAAATAGACTTCTTGCCCAAAAAGATGTAAGCAAAAATGGAGATACAGCAATCCACAGTACAGTATTCTTCTACTGACTCTTAATAAATTAGCTACTAGTCCAGTTTTGAACATTTAAAGTAGCACTAGAACCAGATATTTTTATTAAAAGCTACTCTAAGGGAAATGCAACTATAATTTTCCAAATTTTATCCTGTTCCCTGATATTTATGCTTAGCAGATTTTTTTTTTAAAGATGTTTGTTTCACTTGCAAGCCTATATTTTAACATGCTGCAATATTTTTCTCTGATCAAGCTCCTAGTTTCTCATTAGTGTCACCAATCTCTACAGTTTTGAGTAATGCATCAGTTTGGACAGATACTACTCTATCTGTTATATGTGCATTAATTTGCCAACAGTCATCTCTGTATTTTCCCTCATAATCTTAGTATGGGTTGATTGAGTGCATCTGAGAAAATATTGAAACTACATATATATGGATTTTGAGAATTTATTTTGAAAGTAACCCATACATATGACTAATATTTTACAGTAACTATAACTGTAAACTAATTTCTTGAATATAGTAAACATCATTAGAAAACCTTTAACTGTCATAGATAGCAGGGTTGAGGTTTTTTGAGGTTTGGCTTAGAAAAGTAACAAGGTTAATTGCTCTGATGATTCCTAGCTCATTTGACTTTCTGCTGCTTTTTTCATTTATATTAGGACCAGAGATTAAACCAAGCAAGTATTGCTTGTTCTGAGTCCTCGTGCTTAGCTGCATGATCTCTGCAAGTTACCTAGTATGTGTTGGGGTATGAATTTTGTTTTGCCACATTTGAGCAAGATCTGTGTTAAAATCAATAGGTTTTCTTAGATGTTTTCATGTGAGACGAAGAGAAGATTCTTTTTCATGTCCTTTTTTTTTTTTTTTTTTTAATATTTTCAGTATCTTCTTATTAGTGATGAATATTCAAAATGCTTTCGCTTTTCAGTGCTGCAGGCCTGCTTGCAACTGATCGCTGACAGCAAAAGTGATATCCAGCAGAAAGGTAAGAATATGTTCCATTATTTATAGCTAACTATTCCATATGTTAACTTTGACATTTAATTTTATCTAATTTCACTGCATTTAAAACAAAACAAACAAAAAGGAGAGGTCCCTGCATCTGGACATCTCTTTCAAATATCCTCTTTTCAGCAAGGAAATCCACTGAGACTGGTAGTCTTGACTAGAATGCATCTTTGATATTTTTTTGTCAGATAAAAATGAAGAAAGTAACCTTTCTTTCTGATTACACAAAAATTATATTTCTTTTAGATGACTCAAGCATTGTCCCTTGGCTTCTGAGCTTTAAACGTGGAACAGCTCTGGAAGAACAAGGAAATAAAATAGTGATTAAAGAAACAGGATATTTTTTCATATATGGCCAGGTGAGAAAGCTCAATTCACTTCAGCATCTGACTTTTTAAAGTATTTTTAGGATGTCCATACAATATATTTGAACTCTACACTGCTTCATTCTGTAGGTTTTATATACTGATACAACATTTGCTATGGGACACCTAATACAGAGGAAGAAGGCCCACGTGTTTGGTGATGACCTCAGCTTGGTGACATTGTTTCGTTGCATCCAAAACATGCCACAGTCTTATCCAAATAATTCTTGCTATACTGCTGGTAAATATATAAGTTTTCCTTTTCTTTGTTTGCAGATAAACTGTATCAAATAGAAACTGTAGTGCTGGGCAAATAACTATTGTGGCAGTTGTCAAGAAAATGGACTACTGTCATGGATCTGGCTAATAGCAAAATGACAGACTACTTCAAAAAATACAGTTTTATATAAATCATTGGCAGTTAGAGGACAGTCATCTTACTTAGTTAAGATGATTACTTACTTAGGAGCTCTTTCTGACTGTGAAAATTAGAAATACCACAAGAAAGTCCAATTAAGATGTTTAATTCAAATCCAGCAGGCTCAATGCTCAGTATATGTATACATATATATATGTATATTCATGAAATAGCATTTAAGGAATTATTGTCAAGGCCTATTAAACCTTTTCCAGTACCTCTTATCTGTCTGTTTTTTCAATGCCATAAAAAAAGTGGGTGACATTTAGTGATGGAATTGATTGTTGGCAAGTAATGGCATTAAACTAATGGAATAGGCAAGGAAGCTAATTTTTTTCCAAATAAAAATAAATTAGCTACTTCCTCCTGGCAATGGAATCTATCCAAACATTTTCTTTAACTTTCTTCCCCTTCACACACAGATTCTGACATCATATCCACCTTGAATTTAATCTATACTCTTATTTCACCCTTGTATTACTCCCCCCTCCCCTCCCCTTTCTTGACTGGGTTCTCTACCGCATCCTGCTAGGTCATGGCTCCTGCTTCCCACATTTCAACCCCTCTGCTTTCACCTGGAAAACCAAATCTCACTGCAATAGCTCATGCTTTTGAGCATGTATCGCAGCAGATGTTAGATGTGCTCTCAGCTCAGAGTGACTGCAGCCCGAGGGTGAAGTGCTTTCTGTTATCACATCATCTGATGCGTGGCTGGCAGGAAGCAGACTTTTGTGCTCTGCAGTTGCAATGGATCAGCTGATGTCTGGTAACTTAATTTGGCTGGTAAAGTTCATGAGACCTACAGAAGTGTGGGAATGGAGTAGGTCTATGACCAGCAATACCAAATGCTGACCTTGTCACATCACCATAATATGAGGAATACAGGTACAATGCTGCTATAAATTTTTGCTTAAGTGAACTGTGATATAAAATTACAGAATCATTGAATCATTCAGGTTGGAAAAGAAGCTTGGGATCTTCAAGTCCAACCATCAGCCCTACTCTACAAGGTTCACCCCTAAACCATGTCCCTCAAAACCACATCCAAATTCCCCTTAAACACATCCAAGGATGGTGACTCAATCACCTCTCTGGGCAGCCTGTTCCAGTGTCTGATCACTCTTTCAGTGAAAATGTTTTCCCTAATGGCCAGTCTAAACCTCCCCTGTTTCATCTTGAATCAATTCCCTTTTGTTCTATCACTAATTACCAGCACCAATCTCCCTACAATGTCCTTTCAGGTGGTTGTAGAGAGTGATGAGGTCTCCCTTCAGCCTCCTCTTCCTCAAACTAAACAGTCCCAGCTCCTTCAATCACTCTTCATAAGATTTATTCTCCATGACCTTCACCAGCTTTGTTGCCTCCTCTGCACTTGCTCCAGCCCCTCAATATCTCTCTTGTATTGAGGTGCCCAGATATATTGAGTATGGTAGTAAGAAAGTAGGTCCATCTCCACAGAGAACATTAAGTGTCAGCTTTGGTTAGGCTGCAATTTGTAGGAACATATCTAATGATAAAAAAGCACTCATCACAAGTAACAAACCATGCTTATATTTGTAAGATGTATATAATGACTTTTTGAATACCATTTATGAAAATAATGTATTTGAGATATTAACTTTAAAACATTTCAAATCTTTTGCCAGGCATTGCAAAATTAGAAGAAGGTGATGAACTTCAACTTACAATACCACGGAGAAGGGCCAAAATATCCTTGGATGGAGATGGTACTTTTTTTGGTGCAGTTAGACTCCTCTGAAGCCTTTCATTTCTGTTATTATGCTTAATGCAGTTTTCTCCTTTTCCTATGCCTTTGTCAGAAAAAAATATTGAATTGTAATAAAGCTGCCACTTCAGTTTCTCCCCATCTACTACCAGCTTCTGAGAACTTTTCTTCGGTTTAATAAACAAATCTAAAACAGGAAACACAGCAGATATACTTCTGAGATAAAACCATCATGTGATTACCAGAAAGTCAATTTATTTTGGAAAATCAGACACTCTAAATAAGAATTATAAAGCAATGGTCTTCTGACTTTGAAGTATAAAGTATGGGGAAGAAACATCAAACAGGAGATTCCTCATCACAAAATGGAAGTGGGTTTTAGTGGTTTTGTTTGTTTTCTTTGACACCAAGATTTGTGGGAAGGGAAAAGTCTAAATGTGTGGGAAAATTAGAAACCAAAATGTATGGGATAATGAAAACAAATTCCTCAGAAATATTCAGAATATTAGTCACTGGATTGCTGCTTCCCTGTGGAATAAAAGTGTATAAATGATTAAAATTTATTAGTATTTACTACTTAGAATTAATTTTATGGGGAAAAAAATATATGTAAGATGCTTCAAGAGCGCAATATTCAAAGCATTACTGCTCATCAAAGAATATGTGCATATTATATATATATGCAAGGCAGGCATAGAAAGAAACATGGTGATATTAGACACAATACCAGAGGTGGAATTGGAATTCTGGCTTCATAATTTCTGTGGTCATATATAGGTGTTGTGTATATATATACAGTATATATATATATATATATGTATATATGAAAATACGCACACATGTATAAGCCTTTGGCTTTTAGTCATAGAATTTTCTTCCTTTGAATAGTTTATCCAATGGAAATATTACTGCATACATATTTTTCGTATTTCTCTTGCTTTTTGCTGTGATCTATTTTATGCAATATAGTAAAAAGAAAAAATCCAATAAATCCAAAATCAGACATATACTAAGAAAATATAACTGTATCCCAGAAATCTGGGGATTCTTTTTCTGCAGTTTTGAATATAGCACTCAACATTGCTTTATTAAAAAAACCCACAAAATCAGACTTGTAGGAAGACTAAGAAGCTGTCTTTTTAACTTTTATTTTGTCTGTCTGCTTTGTTCAGTGTATAAGTCTTTTTTTACCCCAAGAATCCATGTGTATTGTGTGGTCAAGGTAATAGCGTGGTAGAGTGTGGTCAAGACTTCTAGGAGCTATTGTAATGCAAACACTGGATGCTTATTTCACTGATCTTTGAAGAAGAAGTGCTGCTGGAATAGATAAAATAATAAAACACACAGTAATGAACTGTACTTAATTTGAAAATATTTTTAGGGGTTGAGAATTGTGTCATATAAACTCATTTAGTAAAGAAAAGATGCTTTATATATTGTAGTCTTCTCATCTGTTTTTATAAATCATGCTGAGTTCTCATGGTGACATAGAAATAAAAGATTTGGACCAGGAATTATAGCCTATGGTAAACTTATCTGGGCTTGAAGAACACATTTCAAAATTAAACATATGTACATTGAATTACACTGGGATATTTAACTACAGTTTCAAAATGTCTAGAAGTCCTTCTTATACAAATTTATTTATTTATGTGTCCTGGAGCTAAAGGTGCTGCTACTCCTGCTGCTGCTTCGTCCTGATGTTGTTATTATTATTTTTTAATATTGATGTGCTGAGTTTGCCAAAAAAGTTTTTTAATCCTCTATAGGAACCCTCAGTTTAGCCGAAGGTTGTGTGAAGCTGCATGGAGATAAAATAATTAGTAGCATGTAGTGAGTTCTCTGTTACTACTGACATACATTAAAGAGGTGCCCAGAATTTCTAATCAGAAGCTTGTTCATTTTAGGGTTGATTATAGAAAGAAAAAAAAAAAAAAAAGTTTATTTTTGGTTCTCCCAGAGTCTTGATGGCTAAAGTTTAAAAATTAACTTTTATTATGTAAGTCTCCCCAGTGTTGTCAGTGTGCTTGTGCATGCTTAGTTAAGCCAATTCTGAAGGTGCTTCACACCTTAAAAGATGTCAATGCCCCTTTTCCTATCCTTATTTTTTCCTTCTGCTGCTCGTAAATGTGGACAGCACAGAACTGTGGAAAGTGCTTGGGGTATGTATGTGGTTTGGAGGAAAACTTTCTCTTCTGAACAAAAAGGATTTTAAAGTGTTCCCTTCCTTTAGTAAGATAAAACTGAACTTCAAGTTTTCTTCACAAAAAATGTAAACCATAAGATGTCTCACATGTGTGCAGAGTGCAAGTTGACAGACTGTTCAGATATTTTTATTGACAAAACCTGCAAATTTGTTGCTGTAGGGCTAGTTTTCTGCTGCCTTAATGAGAAAATTTGTCTTCTCAAAATTAATCTACTTTAGTGCAAACTTGAGTTTTAACATACCAGCATTATGACCTAAGCAGGATGAAAAGGAGAATACTTCATTCCTGATGGTTCTGCTAGCAAAGTGGTGATACATGAGCTGGCCAAGTACATCCAGACCACAGTTATGTTTATGCTTTGGTTAGTGGGAGTTACTGAAACTTTCTGCACTTTATAGATGTTATTTAAATAAGTGTGGTTAGTAATAAGTAGTATCTAGGTGGTTCACACCACATTTTACATTCTTATCTAGGACATCTTGAATTTAAGATAGGTTTCTGCCAATGCAACAAGCTGTGGGAGTAGTCTGATTCTTTTTGCAGTTAAGAAACATTCTGGCAAACATTAGGGACTTTAATATTTTCTTTCCAGTACGTTTTCACAGAAAGCATGAGCTTGTTTAATTCTATTATTTTTTTTAATCATGTGGATTTGGCAGATTTATACCTGCCTTGAAACATGTAATTTGTACTTTTAAAATAAAAATATATATGTTATTATCATTTACACACCCTCCTGACATACAGAATATACTCTTTACAAGGTTCCCTGCCTCTGGCTGTTTCTCAAATTGCTCATCATTTGCCATTGTAAGACTTTAAGTTGTCCCATAGTGTTGCCAAGCTTATGGTGCTGGATTTGAGATTTTCTGTATTTCTGGTTTATTTCCTAGGTAGAATTGTCTTGGATAACTTCAGCCCCAAAATTCTACTCTTCTAAATACGAGGGTAGGAAAATGCATTGTTTGAATATATTATTTTAATAATTTAGCTACTTCTTTTCTTTTTCATTTTTTTTTTTATTTGAAAGGTCTAAATGCAAGACTGTAATGGACCCTGTCAGAGACAATCTCTAACAGCTTCTGCTTTGTGTTAACAGCAATGTCACCACTAGATCAAGGGAAGGGGTTATTCCTTTTCTTGACGCTTTTCAGAGTGTGTCTGGGATCCTGCCTCCAGGTTTGGACACACTACATCTCAAATACAAGTAGGATGGCAAGAATCTTGAGGAATTCCATTTGTAATCAAAGGGGTTAGTCAGAGTGGAGTACATATCTGCCCTAAGGGCAGGGACTGAGGGAAATGGATTTGTCCAGCCTGGAGAATAGGCTGGGGGATCCTAATAGCAGCTTTCCAATAACAGTTAGGAGATTGTCAAGAAAAAAGAATCATTCCCTTTGAGAGGTCCATGAAGAGAGAAGCAAATGGGCACAAATCAAACTGGGAATGTAAGGTAAAAAATTATTACCATGATGTCCTAGTGCATTTGGATCTCTCAAATTTACAGCTCAATTTACCATGTAATTTAAACTTCATTTTATGAGCTCCTTGGGAAAGAAAACAAACATAAATAAAGATTCAATCCCCTTTATACAGACTAGTCTAATATGTGAATTCACTAATTCATCACTCAGATAATGAGGTTTCTAACAAGCTCTCTAATTCATATCTTACTACTCATAACTTGCAGCTCATGCATCTATAAGCAAAACAGTTGCCTAGCTGATGGGGACAGTGCTTATCCTTCCTCCTCTGCCATGGTGTGGGTGTCCCCTGAATCACATTGGGAAGCATGAAATCCTCAGCAATCCAGCTGCTGTTGGGTCTGCTTCAAAAACTTTTGGGGTAAACATATACTTTCCAGTTTGGAAATTTGGTCTACACCATTTCCATGAGTTAGCAGATTATGAAATACAGAGATGTGATAATGGTTTAGCCCTATCTGACCACCATGTCCTGCCTACATGTTGCCTTCACTTTGACCTAATGGCACTGATCCCAGTATACATCAGGTCTTAGCTGTGCATTAGCCAACACACATGAGCTGTGTGTTATCAAAATTCTGAGCAGCAATTGAATGAAGAGTCGCACCATGGGGAAAGTCAACCACTGAAGCAGGGTGCCCAGAGACACTGTGAAAAATCTGCTTCTTCAGATTTTCAACACCTTAATGGATAAAACCCTGAACAATGTGTTTTGAATTCAGTGTTGATCCTGCTTTGAGCAGGCTGGAGTACAGACCTCCCCAGTGATAACTTGCCCCCAGCTGACTCTGTGGTAAGATACCAGGAATTGCAGGGGGCAGAGAAAGGACTGAGACTGGTGGGAACAGGTCAGAAAAGGTCCTGCTAAGAAAGGAAGGGTGTTCATCTCCTGAGTGCAAATGAAAGATGGGTTCCTCAGTGTGTGCTTCAACAGCATCAGCAAACATTTATGTAATTCACAGAAAAGGTTCCAATTAAGCACAGCAATCTGCTAGCACTCATCAGTCACTGCATGACCCAAAACTCAAGAGTGTAAATTGAATCAAACCATGTGGTCAAGTAATAATCTTCACTCACTCACTTGTAAGTTTCCTTTGCTTTTTGTTTTTGGGGTTTTTTTTCTGCCTCCCCCTGGCTTCACTAATGGGAAGGAGCCACTTACCTCATTCTGTTGAAAATGGGATATTGATGTAAAGTTTTTTAAGCCAGGGCCCAGACTATTTTTCAGAAATATTGGAACGAAGTAGTAAATGAGGCAGAACATGCAAGAAGAAAAATTATGATGTGCTATATAAATCAAACTTGTATTCCCTTTCAGTCTGTGAGACCTGGAGGAAAAAACATGTTTACTGACTTTTGTTTTCTTTATTTAAATCTGAAGTTGTTTCAGTTTTGACTTAAAACCATTTGCCTTAAAACTTTTTTGGCCAGACAAAGTTCTTTAGATCCTATTTCTAATTCTGATGAATGTTAATTATTCCAGTGGCTGCAGGAAATTTGTATCTCAATATGCAGGTACGTGCCTTCCAGAGCTCCTTGGCATAGGGAAGAGTCTTGATGAGCTCCTTTGAATCTGGAGACGCTCACTTTCATTTTCCCTGACCCAACAGCTGTCATGGAAGTCTAAGCTGAGTTCCCTCTAGACATCACTTTCAATATGATAACAGTTCCTTCTATCTGAAATATTTCAAACAGAATATGCTGGGCACCACGATCTGTCCTTTTTGCTGAAGCTCTGGTTTGTGTGAAAATTTCCAAGCTGCCCTTGTCTTTACCACAGGGTTCCTTAAACCAGATTTCTTGCAGGTGGTCACTGATTGAATGTTCCTCATTTTCTGGATGACTGACTGATATCCTTGTGGCCTCATTTGCAGAAGTGTTGAAACTCACAGCTGAAACTAAAATTTGCAGGAGCTGTGCTTTGAATATATGGAGGACTGTATAATTCTGCTTAGAAATACTACAGCAACAAATATTCTGGAAAAAAAAAACCCTGAGGGAAATTAATTCAGATTTGGAGGCAAATTTAGTTATGAGTACACAGTCAGCCAAGACTTATGTTTTGGAAGAAGCAGGAGGAAATGTTTTTCAATCATTGTTTGAATTCTGGGCATTGTGTGCATTCAGTGTGATAGAAATCTTAATGTCAATGGCAATGTGAGGTTATATGAATTAATTTCTGTTTAGGGGTGCAAGGAAGTAAACTGAGATTATGAAGACAATTTTGGCTCATCTTCACTGTGAGCATTTAACTTTGCATTGGAAGATCTGGTGGGGGTTTGAGACAGGGGACCTCCAGGCTCCTGTTTCTGCTTCCTGCTCTGAAAGAGAAGTTCCACTCCACACAAACCTCATAAAAACTACTACATGTCACTGTGGAAGGAGTGGTGAGCATTCTACCTGTGCTTAGACGGTGGTTTCCTCACCATTAAGGGAACTAGAAAGGAACCACTTCATAGTTCCTGACACCACTGGAGAGCAAACCTAGCACTTTTAAAGGAGGAAGAGTAGAGGGAAAGTTTGCCAAAGGATGACAGACAAGCAATGTCTGGTGACAAACTGCTGGCTCAGGGTTTCTTACTTAATTTTCTTTGTCCTCTGAATGAAAAGGTTACAGGGGTGACAGTTTTGAAGAGCTATACAACTCTGCTTCACAAGAACTTTTTTTTTTTTTCTCAAAGAGGAGACTTGTCACCTCCCCCAACCCCAAGAAGGTGACAGTGAGCAGAGGGGTTGATGCAGCAAGTCTGATGATGTGGCAGTCAGGAGAGGTAGGTGAGAAGTAGCTGTGTGTGAGGAGGACATAAATCCAAGGCATCAGCAGGAAGACTGCCATGCTGCTGCTGCTGCTGCATCTTCCCCACTGTCTCAGTTGCTCCATGCAGCCTGTGCTTGTCTGGCATCACAGCTGTAACTTTTTTTGAGAGCCAGTTCATGATCGGTCAAATTTATGTGTCCATTCAATTATCAGTTGCAATTACCAGCCAAAATTGCCAGTTTCATTGCAGAACCTGCAGAATAATACTGAGGATTCTCTACTGAGATGCTGCACAGGAAGTGTGAGTCAGGTCTGATGCAAACAAGCTGAGCAGGATGAAGAGAAATGAGGCTGTCGGACATTCTTCATCTGTAAAATAATGATGATACCCTTTCCAACATCCTAGACTGCCAGAAACATACCTTTCACCATCAGTGAAAGCAGTGAGCAGTGGAAACATGAGATGCACAGTCTACTACTTTGTCTGTTCCTTAATTCCTTTCTTTATTTACTTGTTCTATACAGAAGCCCTTTTCCCTTCTTTATTTGGCCTTGTTCTCACATTCATCACCACTATACACAAAACATAAAAACATAAAACAAGTTAGAACAAACAACAGTTTTTAAAGTAGGAAGGTAGCCAACTGGATTCGATCATTTTTGGTGGATAATCTCACTCAATCATCAGCATAATCGCCACCGAGTTTAGGGAGCTGGAGCCTGCGAAGCTCTCTGTACAGCTCTTTCCCCGCCAGAGGGCAGCAGTGCGCGCAGAGAACGGCAGGTCCCGGACACTTGAATCTCCGCACAAAACCAGCTGGTGGGAGTAAAAAAAATCTTCTCCCCTCTAAGAGTATCGCTTCTGACGCTGCAAGTGAAAAAGACTTGTGAGATCAACTGAAAAGGAAAAGACTAAAAAAAAAAAAAAGCTTCTGAAGCACTGATGCCAAAGAAGTTATCTTCTAAAACTGTGAATTAACAGTAAGTCAAAGCTGTCTCATATATTGCTGTTGCTTTTGATAAAAAACAAAACAAAACAAAACAACAAACTGAAAAAAGAAAACAAATAAATAAAAATGCTTCTTTTAATTTACTTTGTTAAAGGGAAGAGAAGCATATCCGGTTTATTTCTCAAAATGCAATATTTAGTTGAGAGAGTTTAAAAATGAGCACGGTTGACATACAAAGCCTGGACAAAACAAGTAATCTTGAAAAGCATAGAACTGAGTCTTCCATCCTAGGCCCACTGTTAGCAAAATATTGAGTTTTCATTTTTAAGAACTTTGGTTACTATTTTAGTGTGGATCAAGCCCATTTTATCATTAACTCTCGCGTCCCTCTGTTTGTATACCTGAGTCTACAAACAATGGATATGTTTGACAAAAAGCTCCCTCTAGTATGAGAAATTCTTATCTATACATATATTCATCCACATGTTCCTAGCATGAAAGGATCCTTCTGCAAACTCTGAGCAGCTGAAGCCTTTGTTTTGTCTTGCTTGATAACCAGGTTAAAAAAACTAAGGTGGAAACAATAATATTGGTTTTGTCATTTAGAAGCCAATGCTCTGAGAGATTCTCAATAAATCCTTTTTCCTCACCTTAACTGAACTGCATAGAAAAAAACAGTACTTGTTTTGCCATAAAAATCTTACCATTTAGAAGGCATTACTTGTGTTTCTGTAGCTATCCTCACATATTCAGTGGTTTCTAATGCACATTTCATATTAGCTCCAAGACTCTTTGCAGGTGAAACTGGAATAATGCAAATCCCACCCCTTCAATACTACTCTCAAATTCACAGCTTTTAGAGCTGATGGTCGTTTTACTATCCTCAAATATTTGCTTATTTGGAGATGGAGACTGCTTATATATATATTCATTAGTTCTCTCCATAAAGGAATTGTACTAAAAACAATCCTTTGGGATCCACAAGCTGCTGGTCTGTGAAGAAGAGCCAAGCAGAATGGGAACATTACACATTATTGCAGCTCCACACTGCCTTATTGGTCCATTTTCTTACCCTGCTGGTTATGATTGCAGCAGATCACAGTGGCTTTCTTTAAACACCCAGGATGAGGTTCTTCTGACTTAATGAAGACATCTGCAATGAGGATACCTTCATGTTTTGAGATAACCATCTAGAAACCCACTGTAGTCCATAGGGAGAAACAGGTACTTCCATTATGTGTCAAGTTTGTCTTTTCATAAAGGAAATGATTCATGTTTTGGGTGAATCATGCTGCTGAATACTTTTTTTTTTTTTTTTTTTTTTTTAAATTCTCTCTGTGACTGTAAGGCTCTAAAGTTACCACCTCACACAATGCAGATATCCAAATTTAGTTCCTAATCTCACTCTTGATTACTGCAGCAGCCAGAGATCACAAAAAGGAGCATTCAATTTGCTTACACCGCTTCCCATATAGGAAGGGAACAAGACTATTGCTGTATAGTGACCACGTATTAGTGACCATGAGGTCAAGGTACAGAAAGCCACCAAAAGTATGATTCAGATGAAACAGTGATTTCAGTCCCAATACATAATACATCTTAACTCCACAAAACTATCTAGGCAGCCTAAACAGTAGCGGTCTGTAGGCTTTTAAATCTCCACGAGTAAACTGTCTTCATATCAAACATTCTGCCAATACACATACCCCAGGGCAGCTAAATGGCATGTCTCAGTACTTAGCTCAACCTGAAATCTGTTTGACATTCATAAACATTTCACCTCTATTGTTGAAAGCCAAGAAGATGACACAGTTTTATCCCCAAACCTGTCCACAGAGGAGAAAATGGTTGCTTGACCTTATTAATATATTATCTTGGGGGTTAGTGCACTTGCTGAGGAAGCAGGGCACTTGCAGTTCAGTGCTCCCATTAGCCTGGGAGGGGGCATCAGTTGTGTACCTCAGGTGTTCTCTCAAATCATGGCTGCTCTGAAGGGAAAGAGAAAGATAGTCCCTCACAGCTGAAGAAAGGATTTAGCTGTGGATGTGAGGACAGAGGTTGGCATAGAGAAAGTCTTATTTGAACAGCAAAAACAATGGTTTAGAGAGGTGCTGTAGTCCTTGTTGATAATTCCCAGTGCTATGGTAATGACTATAACAAGCTTAATGTTTACTGTACCCCACTCTGCTGTGCCTGCCTGTGACTATTGCTTTGTTGTGGTGATGCAGGTACAGGGAGTAAGGTCTTAAGATGCTTTCATTTTGATTTGCTTTATCTTACAACAATAGAACAAAACATTTCCTATGATTCATTCATTCAACCAAGGTAAAATTCAAGGAGATGTTTATTTCAAGGAAAATTGCAGACCTCTCAATCTCCAAAACCTTGAACTGGTACAGCTACCATTGACTAGAAGCTAAACTAAAGAGAATAAACAGAGAATTTGTTTACACCCCATATATGAGAAACAACTCGGTATCTGCTAGTGGAAATGTATTTGTTTATCATTTGGAATTCCAGTTTCTTATCTAAGTGGCACTTGTGATGGGCTTTGTTTATTTCAAAAAGAAATGTGTGTACCCACAAATTCACACTCAGACACAGAATCATAGAACCACTTTAGGCTGGAAAACACCTCTAAGGTCACTAAGTCCAACTGTTAACTCATCACTGCCAAGTCGCAACTAAACCATGACTCTAAGCACCACTTCTACACTCAGTGGGCTACCTCTGTTGCATTAAAATTCATTAAAATAAAAAAGGAACCAGTTTTCCATAGTTGAATTACAGTTTCACAATCCTCTACATATAACATTTAGTTATAAATTGTGGCATAATTTCTCTGTCTTTCAGGGTAAACGAAGTTGACACTAATTTTGCAAAACAGTTTGCAAAAGCTCATGCTCAGTGTTACTTTTCATAATGTGATTGAACAAAAAACAACCAAGAACAAATGAAATGTGATGCTAGTTTCCTGCTACAAGTTTCAGCACAGAAGTAACACCTGTGCATTCTGACTTCCAGTTATTTGAACAATGTGTAGTTTAATCTCTTTAAGCCTATCAGCAGAAAATACAGAGCTAAATGGCAATGTGTTTTGCTAGAAAGCCTCGGCTTCCTTTCTTTGTATACAATTTTCTATAGAAAAATACAAAGAAATACTTTAGGGCATTTTCATGAATATAAAAAAATGTAATTTCCCTGGTCTATCTGAGGGTTGTTCCTGATTTTTTGAGTAACATAAGTATTTTCTTTCACATGCTTTATATGAGTGAACTTTTACTACCAGAAGATGGTGTGCTTCTACCACATCATGTTCCATACAGCTTGAGGAAGGGATTTGATTTGCTATCTAAAAACTTCTCTCCTCAAAACACAAGCAAGAGTTATGATGGAATCAAAAGGAGTTTATAATAAAAAAAATATATATATAGTTCATACTTAGTGAGCACATTCCTGTAATATCAGGCATATTCTGCTTCTACTTTCAAATAATTCCTTTATATAGTAATTTTATT